>WEDG01006094.1:0-60000 GCA_017591395.1 Schistocephalus solidus
GAGGTTTTTGAACCGGGCACTATAGGAGATTGCTGTATCGTCTCGTTATGGTTTGCATAGCCATGACCAGACTTATGGATAATGGATTGTATTTGTATTTATTTATACCACGATACTAAGTTTGAAATGACGGGGCTCTCTGGGCATTACATATACAATTTATTAATTATTTATTTATGAGCCTTATGAAGTGTTCGAGCGAGAGGAACAAATGAAACTCAATTTACACACAGAAGGCCAATTTTTCCAAATATAAATCGCGAATAGCATCAGGTGACTGACCTGTTCATCATGAAAAATCTCCTGCCAGAATAGGAATTTGAATCCAACCTCCAAGTAGACTTTAATGGTTTTATAAATTCAGGCACCTTCGCTCGACCACTGCGTTCAAAAAGTGTCTCTGGAAAAATGACAGAACAAAATTGAATTTCAATTTCCCCATCCGGAATGACACTATACAGACATTAGCTGCAAAGAACAGATGGTCTTACGGCGATGGAAACTTTAACAAATTCCAGGCTTGGTCATTCACGTAGTCGTCTTCGACGAACCTAATATTAAATAAGACCGGAGCAAGAAAATGAGTTCGACAGATAGCATGTCATCAACTTATCAGGTGAGTTCTCTAGAGAAGGCATATTGAACCCACACACTTTATAATTAAGTAACGTCTTGAGGAAGTATGTGCGTCAGGATCGCGCACAGGATGATAAGTTAAGATAGGACAAGCGTAATGTCATGTATAGAACTGTGGCTTGCGGGCTGGATTCAACCGGTTCAACCCCCGCCACAGGCATATTTCATCAGACGTCGATGAACTGAAAAGTATAAAGTTATCGATCAGGTGTACGTGGAGATGCATATATCATGCCTTAAAAAGATAAGGATTTGTGAATACCTGTCATCATTAGTATCAAAAAATGTCCTGCTTTGTGGCAGTTGACTCATTTTTCTTTACAGTGATATGTTTTATATATTCTTACTGTAACAGTTAGCCGGTAATTGCCTATGCCCTTGTTCCATCTCGAACGTTCTCCGTTCACTGCGCCATTTTTGTTTTCTGAAAAAAATCGTTTGGGATTTGTTGCCACAGTATTGCAGCCCAGGTGTGTATTCCAGCTTTCCTTCGTCAGAGGCATTCTTTATGTTGTCATTGCATTTAAGGTGTTGGTGTTCGTCACTGTACTCATTATACCGCCTTTAACCCTCTCCTAGAATTCCGCTGGACACTTTGGCACTGAAATTTCGTTTTAATCCAACTTGGATTCTTTTAGCAAGACGGTAAGTCAATTACTAGTGTGCTGCTTTCCAATAACATCGCGTTAACTGCCACCGTAAAAACTAAGCAATGGCTTGTTGAAACCAACGATTTATGCCGCGGTTAGTGTGATTTTTCTGATTGTTTCGTTTGTGCTGTGCTGAAGGTGAGAAGCTATTTATGTATAAAATGTAGCATGTGTGACCATCATGGACATTGTGAACATTCGATTGAGGCGGAAGATTTTTCTATATCTTTCAGTCTATTCAAATACATTGATTTACCGAACCTACAGTGTCTTAATGAATGTTCACCGGGTTCAGGAAAGTATGTGTTTAAGCCATACGAAGTTGGTTCACCTTAACGCTATACAAACAAATATTTAGGATAGGAAGACACTCTCGCCCTTCGTCGAGAGTGATGTTGATGCAGAACTTCTCTTTAATATCCCGTTTACTGGTTCGGTGAAATTGAAAGGAGTTATTGTTGCGGGTGAGGATGGCGAATCACATCCGAGTCTAATGCGGCTCTATAAAAACCGCCCTTTTATGACCTTCTCTGACACCGAAGTACATTTATTATCGAATTTACTTTTGCGTTAATCCAGGGAGAAGCAGACCAAGAAATTGAGCTGCATCCCAGATGTACAAGGCGATATCATGTACCCCTGCAAAGTGACGAAGTTCGCAAATGTCCATCACTTAAGTATTCACATAGCCAAAAATTTTGGAGCTGAGCAGACGAAAATTCACTACATTGGACTTCGTGGCGACTTTTCTGAGGCCCAACGCCAGGGCATTGTTTTAACAAACTACGAAGTCACACCAAACATTTCTGATCATAAAGCAGACATTGTAAACAACACAACTTACTTTATTAAATAAATCCATACCTCCCGTTTTTTTTTCAGCGTGCTCGGACTGTCCATGAACCCTGGTGATCAGTTTTACCTTCACATGCTAAAGCAGATCTCGGAGGTCGCTTTCCCAGCTGTCAAGGCTGTTGCCGCGGCACCTCTCAAAACTCAGGAAAACGACTTGGCCCGTTTTAAGAGAACAGGTTATTCACCATTATTCACGTCAGGAATATTTTCGTCAAGCTCACAATGAGGTAGTTGCCCAACTGACAGCCTTGGCTCCTAGCCTGCCTGATTGGATTTTCGAGAGCGCTAACTTGACAGAAAATACCTTCCCGAGTGGACCTCAACTAGACAATGTATCGGTAGATTCAGTCCCTGATGATGAGGTAGATGAACCCGATGAACTCGGGCCAGACATGCTGCAGTTTATGCTCCAAACGATTCGTCACAGAGAGGAAAGAGACAAAAAAAAGCAGTCTGCCAACGAAGACGAACTTGCATTACCACCGCTAAAAAAATGTGCACACCCTCTTAAAATCCCTCCCGCGGGCGATCATACACTTAACGAAATTTTCAGGATAGAAACTTTTATTCAGGATTATTACGATTATGCTAGTGAGTGTCGTGATGCACCGCTGTGGCCTGTTATTCCCTTTCGAAAATGTACATGAAAAACCTCTCCTTCACTCAAAGTTTCCAGATGTGGTTTACACTGGGCTCGTCTTTCATGGAAGATTACATCCTTTCGGGTACATAGTTATCGTTACGGGCGTTTTGGGTCGGGCCATAAGCTCATTGACTCAGTTAATTCTTGTCAGTCAAGCCTAGTGAAGGAATGATGGAGAGATTTAGAGGCTAGGAATTGCCACCGAGTGTTAATGGCGACCGCTGGGCGTTGGTCACTACAAATTTTGGCTGTAAGCGATGCGGAAGGCCAACAGATTTTGCTTGTTTTGTGGGTTGGGCAGATGAACTTTACTAAGTGTTCATCCGATGCTTCAAGTTTCTCGTGTCTGTGTCAGCCAATGCCTTGGTTGCTTGATCTTCACCTTTATCCCAGTCTGGCTTGATAAGACTACATAACGCAGCGATGGGCACGCGCAGCACAAAACTCCATAAATAATAGGAAAGAAAACCCATATTTGTTTGGCTAGAGGGCTCTTACTGTTTTACAAACCGAAATCCGCGCTTCGTTTATCGTTGGTCCACAACAATAGTTTCCCTCGGTTTATGTGCCATTGCTTATTTTTCAGGTAGCTCACTTATTGTAACACAAAACCTTGTTGGCGCGCAGTCCTGCGTGCATTTTGGTCTTGAATCTTAGTCAGAAGCCGTTTGGGTACACTGATGTGCATCAGTTAAACACACATTGTGCGTGCGTGTCTGCTACATAAAGCTAACGTCTCGGAAGGCTGATACCCTAGCCAGGCACCATCTCGAGACAACAGAGTTCCGGATATGTTTTCCATCAAACGAGTTCCTCAAGCGCGTTTAACGTCGAAGCTCTTTAATTGTTGACTTTAGGTTTGTGATCTTAGGTCGAAAAACCCGCATATTCAGAGCGTGACATGTAACCGATATCCTTTATGCAGCTGCGCGGTCTGATATGGGACTGGCTGCTAGGTGGTTATGGCATTCAAATTGCCCCATTTATGCGAGTAAACTGGAGAAAACTGTCCCGCCGAGTTGGCACAATACCATGTTTGAACAAACCCACGGCCATTGCACAAAGACGTTTAAAGTACACTTAAAGATTACCCAATCAATTAAGTACCAACATCACTCACGAGGTTAAAGTCCCGGGCGCGAAGCACCGCGTCGCTCCACGCCATCCAACGCAACATCCTGCGTGCACACGACTCTAGACAGCGCACTCATCGATAAACGCGAAGTGGCCAAAAAGTCGGCTACTTTGACTCATTTGATGTTTCCGACGCTATACTTAGTAGCCGATCTCATTCTAGATTAACTTGTTCCTAGCGTAAGACCGAGACACTTTTTGGAGAACATATAATTTTTATGTGGTCCGCAGAAGTATTGAATTTGATATTCGATAAGGAAATGGACACTAAAAATGTTATTCATAAATTCAGGGCGAGAATAAATTTGAAACAACACAGTTTTGTCCCAGCGGAAAGCCACTATCACAATGATAAGGGGGTAAGTGATCAGAAAATATTATGCTTAACGGTAGGTCGAGTTAAATTTGTCGAGAAGGAAAGAGGGGACTTAAAGTATCGGAATGTATGAATCAATCTTGGTTCTGTGTCGCTGCGAAACACACTCGGCAATCCAGACAATGTTGCGCATCTCCTGCTCCTTCAGCTTGATATAAGAATAGAACATGCCAAAATGGAATTGCTGCATGAAAGAGTCCAAGTTCAGTTGAACCTAAAGGATAAAAAATCTGAGTTTATAAGAGATCAAGGCAGCGAACGGACTATTAAAAGAAGGTGCAGTGAGCGGACATAAAGGCAATTCAGGCCGGCAGGGGTACAACTGGGAGTAATTGTTACTCCTTTTAGGAATTCGCACGCTAGTACAAGCCATTATCTCTCAAAATAGCAATTCTACGCCATACCCTTGGAGACGGTTTTCACAGGCGCGTGGTTGATTTCAAGAGCGCAAGATATGGAAGTATTTTCAACAGTAGTCTTCTGATAGACGATACCCTTACTCAGCCTTGTAAACGAGCTACACCAGTGCGCACAAATTACCCAACAAGATCGACTACAACCGACAGTGTGGATAGAGCGATTGATTTTAAAATTACTTATCCCAGCCTAGAGTTGGAGTACAGTTGGTCGGTGACGGCAAATGGTCCCAAAGTTGTTATCGAGGTTTCCATTTTCTTTGTAAGTATACATCCGTCGACCGCAGATCATATATTAAAATAGAGGATGGAAGGTGAGTCAAAGATGTGCGATAAGAACTTCCTGCGGTTAGATCGTAACTACCCTCAGCCAGGCAGGGAAATTCATCGATCAACTCAGTTGCTCAAAATTTTACACAATGCTACTGCTTGATCATCTACCCTTCCTTTCCTGGGACGGCTTGGCCTGATTGCACTCACAGCACGTAAGACATCCAGCGAATGGCACAAAACTAGACCCCCAAATAACCGGCCACTTACTTGGGTGTAAAGGAAACATGCTGCAATACCATTATTGCCGATGGAACGTGGTCAATGTATCAGATACCATTAGTCAAAGACGGCCAATATGGGCATGTCTCGAGCTCTCGTGGATGGCATTCTCCGCAGGAAGGCGGTATGACCTGAAGGTATGCATTGTGAGCTTGGAACTTCACAACCAACCGGACGTCTTGTCGGTTGCAAGAAGGACGAATATAGACACGGTCTACGTGAGATGTACATCACCAGCCCCTCCAGCGGCCCCATGTATACGCAAAATTCTTCGTCTAAGTAGTAAGACAGTATCAGCTGTCATAAAAGGTGAGAGCGTTCGAGTCTCAAGGAAGCATCTCACAGACCAATGGAGCAAGGTGTAACCTGCATACCCCTCCATTGACAATGATACAAAGGAGCTAGACCAAACGTTATTGCCTGTAACGAGCCAGAATATTGCTACAGGACAATTATTTACTCCTTTTATAGCTAAAATGCGTATTTTTCAAGAAAGGCACATGGTTTGGAGACGGGTTCCAGACTTAAAGCGGATAAGGACTTTAGAGCTCTATCGGAAGTCAACAAGCACGTGTCCAAGATGAGATATACTTGAGCCCTCGAGAATTTAAGCGAGGGCAGTTGTGCAGTTAAGGTTCGAATTTCTAACTTTGAGAGAGACATTACACGCAATTTCCCTTGCCAAGTGGTCGCATTATAAGCAGAATAATCAGCAAATTTATTGAACTTCATACGAGAAGTGAATTTGAAAGAAACAGGACATATTGATACCAAAGCATTTTCGCTTCCTGTCGTTTCAATACATGGATAGTGAATACAGAGGTAAAAATTTTCTTCAGAAAACTAGCAATGCAAACAGTAAAATTATCGTTCGGAAACATGGCCTATTCAGTGGAAAAATGTTCGGCAAGAACGTAATATGCGACCCAACTCAGGGAACAAAGGATAGTTACGCGTGTAATACGCGACCGTACTACATGCCAACGTAACACCAACTCTACCTATTGTGCCCGTTAAGGTTCGCATTTTTTGCCTGGTTATTAGGGTCACCCAATATTTTTTTTGGCCATAGGAAGACCGAAGTATCGGGTTAGATGGTCACATTCAAATAGGCCACTGAGGACGCCGCGGTTATTTCAAAACGCATCCGTTTTGCTTTGATAATGAAAGATCGCGCACATCGAACCTCATTCTTTCTCCCGTCAAGGGTCCGAATGAAAGTGGGTCACATCAGCTAGAAATGATATCGCGCATAAAGGTCAGCGTGAGGTAAAGCCACCAGATCTCCCAATCCGCACACTTGTCGGCGCAACAAATTATTGTGCGACCCTACTAAGGCGACAATGAATGCTAACTCTAACGAAAACAATGGGTAAGGTAAGGATTAGGTTGACGCTCTCTTTACTCTATTTAGCCCCATCCAAAAAAATTGTATAACCCCCGGTCCCGCATTACTCGTTGATTTATCATTCGTTCCCTGAGTTTGGTCACATATTACGTTCTTGCTCAATGGTCAATTAAAAACGCGACGGGAAAGTGTATGATAACATCAAAGGAGTAAGGAATACTAAGGCAAGGTCAACTTTACCAGATAATCTAGCTGTTTGCGCAGGTCAGGTTCACCCCTCTGTATTCAAGCTGCCAATTATGTATACCAATTCTTCGTTAACGAGTATATACCCGGGAGGCTCGCTTTGGATTGTAATCAGAAAATGTTTTCCCTGAGTATAAAAACCATTTGCACAAGTGCCAAGCCAGTTTAACATTGGCCTGCATGGCTTCCAAAGACAAACAAAATCATTTTGCTTATAGACAGGCCTCATTTTTCTATCAGGTGTCTAAGTTACCTTTTATTTTCATCGATTAGACCGCGTTTTCCGGACTATGATGAAGCTGTTTTCATATTCATACTCAGAAAAAAAGTCAAATGGTTTCTCTAGTATTACCCGTATTTTGTCCTAGGAAGCGACAGGAATCAGTTGGCAAGCCATCGCAAAACCTGCATGGACAGTATTATAACAAACAGCACGCACAGCGTCCTTCTGACGAAACAGGCAAGCTGGAGTGTTTTTCTATACCAAAAGCAGGATTATCTAACTGTGAACTGACGCTAGAGGGAGGTTCCGCGGTTGATTAGCAGTCTAGGTGGTATAATTAAAACGAGCACTGCGAGGTCTCGAACGAAAATGAAAACACCAGTCAGCATTATACTTCCGGTAGGGATATAGAACAATTGGCTAAATATCCACACCCACAGACGCAAGGATCCCAAAAGAGAAAGCCTGAAGGCGGGCATCAGAATGGCGCCCAGCAAATTGTCCTTACTACTGAACACCATGACCGCACCTGGAAACACGATGCTCAAGTCTGTGCCTTCCGGCACGCGACAAATGTGAACATCCCTTAAGGTTAACCAAAAATTTTTACTGAAGCATAACTCATGAGTAACGAAGTGCGTCTGAAAACAGAAAGCAGTCAGTGGAAATACCGAATTAAAAACAGCTACCGATTTATACAGTGCCTACGCAAACAATATCTCGGCAATGTACTACTTTAAAGCCCAGTTCGACTATGCGTGATTTATGTTTTGAACGGACAGGGGTATAAGGCGGTAAAAAGCGTGTGAAGCGTCTAGGAAAAGAAACACGACTGAGATAGGTGGAAGGAGAGAAACAGGGAACTCGCGTAGTAGAAAGCATGCCACGAGACCGAGAAGAAGTAAATGTGTCGAACACGTTGGCATGAATTAAGACCACATTTTAAATAAGAATGAACAGTGACGCACCGAAAAGATTAAACTCTAGAAGCGCAGCAATCACCAGGGTGCATTTCAAAGGACACTGGTAAGAAAATGCAAAATTTATGACACTACCTCGTATTCGAAAAATTTGTCCTCCAGCGTCTTGTCCCCAAGAGCATCACCAGAGCCATCAAAAAGCGCTTTATACTCCTGAAATTAAACCACGAATTTTAAACACCCACAAATACAATAATGCAATTACCGGTAATCGCAATAAAAGCAAATTTAATGAGGGGCCTACGTCTAGGTGGCAATAGTCCTAGTGATGTCGAATGGAGGATTTCACGGAGAGCAGGTGACAAAGAATATGGAGTCACCTTATGCACGATAAGTGAGTAAGTCCGCGGGCACCGACGCGATCCGCAACCCTAGTCCAGTGGTGCGGACGAATAGTATGCAAGTTGGACTACTCAACCGGAATCAGACTCTGCATTGGATGCTGAAACGTGCGAACGTTCCTGGACCCTGGTGCCCAAAGTCTGACGGCGTGCAGCCTTTATCAGTATAACGTAGATATCTGCTGCCTGTTGGAAGTCCGAATCCCTGACTCAGGTGCTCTGGAAATAAAGATCCCGGAGCCAACTCACACGTCACCCTGTGCCACAGTGGACCTCGCGACTCCTCTGGTAGATATGGTGTGGCGATCGCGCTCTCGCAACAAGCAAACCGTGCAAGGCTTGCTTGGGGACCAATCAATGAACGGATGGTCTAGATACGACTAAAGGGTCACTTCACAAACATCTATCGTGTCCATGTACATGCCAACTTCCGCTGCCTAACAGCGTGACAAACAGACGTTTTACTCACAGCGGCAAGCGTTATTTGAAAGACTCCCTCGCCACGATCTGCTGATCTTTGCCGGGGACTGGAATGGCCGGATTAGACGTAGTGACTCCCCGAAATTCATCTTATTGTCCATTCTGGTGAAATTGGTGAGAGACTGCTGAGCTTTGCTGATCGTAACTGACTGTCACGAAAACATTCTTCAAGCACCGCAATAAACACCTGCGAACCTGGTATTCAAACGACGGTCATAAGGCCGGTCAGATCGACTGCATCCTAATCAGTTCACAGTTCCCCAGCTGGGTTCATTATAGCAGATCGACGTGTGGTGCCAAGACTGGTAACGCCTATGGGTCTGACCATGTTCTCGTTCGTACACGCTTGAAAGTGCACCTCTCGTCCGCACCAAAAATGCCACGTACTAGACGCCTCGATGTCACCAAAATCCGGCAACCCAGCACTGCCGAGGCCCTGAACAGAGAAATCTGGTCCTGTTTCACGATGCCATAAGACGGAGAAGGCAGTAGTTAGCGGGCATCACTAAAAGCATTCGTCTATGGGGCATCTGAGAAAATCCTTGAATATACTCAGAAGCCACAGTGACTGGACCAGCAGAAGAACCTTGCAGTTCTCTGCTCAGACGGCTCGAGCCAGGTCCCAAAACGATGTTGCCTTACTTCGGCCAAATTGGCTAGGAAAGACCAACAGAAATATTAGGCTGAAATAGCGACCTCTATGGAGAAGGCCTCGAACGACGGTAGCACTCGAAAACTCTACCAAATTAGTGGTAATCTCTTTACGCTGAGTGGCTCTGTTCGTGACGTTAATGGCTGATAACTCGGCTAAGGTCAAGCGCTGGCGTGAGCATTTTCGAACACCACAGCGTTAATACCAAACCAATCACCCCATCGTTCCTATCTGCAGCAGTCTTCTCCCTCTCCTGCCTATGCAGTCATGCGGTCATGCACTAATGCCATACAAAGGCGGCACAACAACAAGGACGGTATACTCGCTGAAACCTACAAGTCTCTTGTCGACACACTGACACCCTGGTTCCATGAAGTGACTGAACAGGCGTGGAGAGACGAGGTTATTCCTGATGACTGGGGCGCAGATTTCCTTGTAGCTGTCCACAAAATGGGAGATAAGACGAGATATGAGAACTGAAGTGGCATAAGTCTTATCGACGTTGCTGCCGAGATCTTCGCTGTTGTCCTACTCAGGCAATTCCAGGCTGTGCGCGACTCTAGGAGGTCAACCAAACCGGATTCCGTGCTGGGCGGGGATGTGCGGCGCATCCTCGAATTCCGCTATAGTTACCAACAACCGGCGGCCGTCTGCTTGGTTGACTTTGCCGCCGCGTTCGATTCTGTCCATCGTGAATTTTTACGGCAGAAAACGGCACTAGTTGGTGTACCATCGAAAATCACCGCCATGACCAATGTCCATTACAGCTCAACCAATGTGCGAGTTTTGGTCCATAACAATCTTTCACAACCGTTCGGTTTGGTGTTTGACAAAAGTGTGTTCTGTCACCCATTCTGTTCAAAGACGCTACTGACTGGGTTCTTGGGAAGGCCCTACATGAAGAGGACGGTGTTGAGTCTGCACCCGGACGCCGGCTGACTGATGTAGACTACTCCGATGATATTGCCTTACCAACTTCAAGCTTCGGAAATCTGCAGTCTATGGAGTTACGGCTGAATGAGGTCGCTACATCGGTCAGTTTGTCCATTAAACACTGAGAAGACTAACGTATTTTCAAGCTGCGTCCGTGCTTGAGATTGATGGCTGTCAACTTGAAAAGGCAGAGTTTCGAATACCTCGGGGCAATGTTGCTGCCGAATGGACAGAGTAAGGATGACAGTGTCTCCCGAATCGATGCTGCTCGTCGGGTTTTCTCAAGCCTTAGAAAGTGCCTCTGGAACTGACGTGAAATTTCTATCATAACGAAGATTCGCGTGTACCTCGAATCCGTCTGGTGTGTCCTTCACTGTGGCTGTGAATGCCGGGTTATACGCGTGGAAGCTGAGGGAAATGGCTACGTTTGATCACCACTACTCGAGAACCATCCTTCATCCGAAATGAGACAATTCGCACTCGCCACCAAAAACATTCCACGGATATCTCAAGTCACCTAAGAACGAAGACTGAGGTGGTTTGGGCACGGTCTTCGTCACTCACCTCAGGAGCTCAGTATTACTGCCCTCGCCCCGCACAGCTACCTAATTGGAGGCGCCGTAGAGGGGTCAGCTCAAAACCTGGTTCTACACGGTTCATAAAGACAGGGAATTTGTTTTTGGACCTTCGGTATTCAGTCTCCATCGATGGCGAAGAGAAGGTATTGAGTTGTCCAGGGCGGCTGCCGCGGACCGTCACATGTGAAGAGGTACAATCCGTGAAATTATGGAGGCCGGCTAGACCAGGCATGATCACAGCTGTAACAAGCACAAGTACTTTCGATAGGCGGTTTCTAGCCAGAACTTAGGTTTACAACTTTGAATATCATGCGCCGCTCTTACGTTCAGTAATTCAATAAACTGGCCAGAATAGCAAGCGACTGAACGTGGTCACCGAGTTAAGAGATTTTACACCTAGTAAATTGAACCCTTCGCTAGATATGACATGGCAACGATAGTCACCTAAAGCTCGACAGAAGAATGCCGACTGGATAAGTAATGAAATTATGGTAAATCAGGAAAGCCTGTTACTCACTCGATAGTAATCGGCAACATTTCGAACTTGATCGTAATCATCAGCCTTCGCAAGAGCAGAAAGGCCGTAAGGATGGAGGCGGCCACAACGTGGGTATAATTTGACCCGATCTTCTTTGGATAATTCCGTTCCAAAAGAGTTTATGGTAATTATAAATGCCCGCCGGTCAGCCTCGAAAGCCAACAACTTGCACATTAATTCGGCTGTAGCCCCACCTAATGATTTACACAGGGCATAAAAATCTTCGAGATAGGCGCGGTATAACGTGTTTCGAATAATTTCGATATTGAGTTCGTCCAAATCGTGTTTCGAGATGCAATCGATAAAATATGGTGCTAAAAAAGATAAGATGGGGCAACAGACATTACCCAAGGGTGTATCGACTAGTACTGCAGTGTACAGTTCAGCTGGTGTCGATGCAATGTGCAGCGTCTCCATTTGCATGAACGTGCCTAGTGGATGACATTTGGTAATAAGCTCCGAGATAGGTCGTTCATGCAATGTCCCAGTGATGAGAAGGACAATATTGTCTATCATATAACTGTACCTATTGAAGATCACCACGGTTAAATAGACGCAAATATTACGTTATGTAATCAAGGAAGAGCGCAAGTGGCTGAAAAGCCTGATTACGCATATAGCGAAACTCGCTGACAAGCTTTTCGCGTATTTTATTTTCAATTATTCCAACCGTCAAAGGCCCCGGCTCATTAGCCAAAAAGTTCCCATAATCAGTGTCTTGCAGATGTAACTTTAAGTCTACAAATATAAAGACGAGAAAGAAGTTGTTACCTTCCAGATTTTCACATTGAATGAGAACTAAATAATCTGATTGTTTTAAAAGACCTCCTTTAAGTCCACGGACGAGACCCTCAAGGTACCCATTGTCAACATTAAAGTTATAGTAGGGGACAATGTCAACTTCGTTCATTTTCACGAACACAATCGAGCCGCTCACTGAAAAGGACCGACTAAAACAATTTTGTCTCCTTCATTTTTAACTTCTACAGATTGGCTTCTTTTCGACAGTTCTTACCCAGAAAAAGTCAGTCAAAGCGAACTTGTTACTCGCAGATAACAGGAACGCAAGTTTACCTTTATTTTTCGAGAGATGGAATGCATAACTTAGTCTTTTAATGTCTTCTTGATATCCAGGTATGATTTCCGGTGGAAACGTGCCCACGCCCAAAAATTGGATCTATTTGCCAAATTCCCGTGTGAGCTGTTAAAGAGATTCATTTTGAACATTTTTCCACAAGAAAAGCACCAAAAGCTTACGTAATACCAATATCCTCAATAATGTAGTGTAGCACAGTACACTGTTGACCTCAAAAGAACAAAAGGCGACAAAGTTTTCAATGCCTGATTGATCTTGTAACTCAAAACTATAAATGAAGGTAAGTGAGACGGCTTTATTGATTTTCAGCTAATTTTATCTACGCGAGATGAAAAAACGCCTTCAACGTCGTATTGCTATGCATCTGAAGGAGATGCGAACTGTACAAGGAATTCACTTGTTAATCAAGACGCCATGAAACCAAATATGAAACATTTAGTTGGTTTTTAAATTAAAACCCAGAGTGGCACATCTTTACGATGTAATTTTGTAGTCAGGTATTTACAATTAACGCGAGGAATAGGAAGCATATGAATAATGATAATATGTAATCCCGATGCCAAAATAATAAGTAAATCAAAGAACTAAGGTAATTGTGTGTGCCTCGTCGACTTGAAAAGGAAGGGATGAAGATGCACTCAATCTATTCTGAAAATACACCATTAACCCGTTTATGTTCGCAACAATGATGTCATGCACACACATATACGTCTAGAAGAGACAGACGCAACTCGTGAGTTTTCATCCCAAAGAGAACAAGAAGTAATCCTCCTAAAATAAGTTCGGGTAACAAGGGTCAAGATCAGGTCATTGACCGGCTGTGAGCAAAGCTATTAAAGGTAGTCCAGAACGCAACGTAAGTAATTCCTTGAATAATCTGCAATTGATTTGAATAGATAATTTTACTTGAGTACATGGAAGGACACATTTATTAGGAAAAAAACAAACGAATGCTTAATCGTTTACAATTTTTCAGAAAGGAATAGAAGGTGAGCTTCATGGCGATGTTACATGATACAAATCAATGCGGCGAAAAAATAACAACAAAAGGAGCAGACAGTGAAAATGCTCCTTGAGAAATTTTACGGAAGAGATAAAATTCTTCCTCGCGAATAGGAATTTCAAACGCAGTAGCTAGCAGCCATGTCGTAAGCCCACCTTCAATGTCAGTGACTCCACCAAGACCGACTGCTTCTCCGTTTCAAAGGAGTTTTCCTTGCATTCATACTTTTGACTTGGTACAAAAACTGGGTGAAGTCCGCCTCGTCCCATTCCACGCTATCCACTCCGGTCTCAGCTGTTCAATCTACCAAACTAACCAATAACCTGGACAAGTATAAGTATGCTCCTAACTTAACTTCCAAAAAGGAAAACGTCATTACAGTTGGGAAACCTAACCCTCCAGCATCTTCTATACGTACCTAAAATTTCCTTCGCAATTATCCCAACCAAACAACTTCTCAGGTCCCCCAATTTATTAATTCTACCCCTTATCGTAACAGTTTTCCAAAACAATTTGTTCCATTTTCAAATCTTATTCTCCCCCATATTATTCCAATATTCCTAAAAATCCTATTTTAAGGCCTTCTCCTATTTTCGCTTACGCAGAAAATAGCCTTCCTCTCAATGGATACCACCCAAATATGTTTCTCTACAGTTATCCTAATTTAGTTAGCTGTAACAGATTAGCTAATTGGAGACAGCAGCAATTTTACTTTCTGCCCTGCACCTTCCTCTCTACAGTTTACTTTCCCACCACCAAGTCTTCCTTTTTTATAAATAACGATAACCTATTTTAGATACTCAAACTACGCTATATGTCATATTACTTAATGCTGGATCTGTTATAAATAAGATGGCCTAACTAAGAGCCGTTGCTTTCGAGTTAATGCCCGATGTTTTATGTAGAAATAAATCTTGGACCCATCCCTTAATTTCCGACTCTTTACTTGTCATAGAACAGTATGATCTCTACCATCAAGACCGCATTAACAAGCGTGGCGGTGGTTGTCTTCTCTATATTAAAGCTTCATTAAAGCACTTCCCGTTAAATCTAGATGTTACGTCATTCTCCGGTAATTACTGCTTCGCATCCATTATCCTGTTGCCCCAGCAAAAGACGATTCTCGGATGTATTTACAACCCACCTCATTCATCATCCGATGATGATGCAAAACTTTGTGAAATTTTTAAATTGGTTTCGGTGTCCAATTTTAACATTAAAATAATCGCTGGGGACTTTAATTTTCCTGAAATTGACTGTATTTTAAACTTTTGTCCACTTGGATTTCAGTCTGTCCTCGATACCATTAATTTTTCTAATTGGTCCCATCTTGTCCATTCTTCAACGAGAGACAAGCATATTTAAGACCTGATTTTCACAAACGACATTGCGCCCCATCTTCGTTGATTTTAAGCAGGGACTCTTCCAAAGTGACCATACATTAATTCACTGTTGCTTTCCGATTGTTTCATCGAAAAATGCTAGCATCGTTCGTACCTATCATGCTTTTGACATCGCAGATATAAGCTAAATTCATAACTTTTTTGGACTCATAGGACCAGCAGCATCTCTCATCCATGAACGACGCAGCAAGACCTCGTGACTTCCTGTCAGTCGTTTCAAATAACATCCTGAAATTTTTACCAACCAAAATTGTCCAGCCCTAAGCTTCGGTATCCACTGTTCCTCACATTATTTTGCCACGACTAAAGAAATTGAGGAAGCAGTTGAAAGATAAATATACTAGTTCGTTATGTGTACATCTAAATATCGCAGAAATTTTTGAATTAGCCTCTAAGATTCGTCTTGCACTTGACAGACAGAGGGAATCTTGTGCACTTAGTGAGCCAAACTCTACCAAATCTGTTGCTTAACTGTTCCACCGTCTATCCTCCTCTAAACGAGGTTATGAAATTCCTCCATTACTAAATGAAGCGAAGATCTTCGTTCGCGAAGACTCTGACATGACAGAATTGTTTAAGTGCGTTCTTTGCAAATTATCCTACCGGTTCCGACGTTTCAGGCATCCTCATTCAATGTTATCAGCACCATCGATTTCTCATTAGAACTGATTCGTAAGCAAATAATTCGTCTAAAAACTCGCACTCTTCGGGGACTGACGGTATTCCAAACTCAGTTATTAAGAGAGTGCTGAGCTTCCCCCGATTGCTAAGCCATATATTCCCAAGTTAACTTCTAAACGGATTCCTTCCTAACTCATGAAAAACATCTATTATTCTTCCTCTATTCAAGTCGGGATCTCGTTTGGACGTATATAATTATCGAGGCGTTCACAAAACCCCGGCTCTAGCAAAACGTCTTGAAAAAATTATTTTTAATCAAATTCTTGACTTTTGCTTAAAAAATAAGCTCTTGAGCGACTCGCAATAGGGTTTTCTACCTGGGAGATCATGCGAAGTGTGTCACTTAGCTTTCTTAACCTCGTCACTTCCCTTCATAACGAGTAACAGTCAGTGGTTGTGATCTACTTTGACATGAGCAAAGCCTTTGACAAGGAACCGTACAGAAATCTGCTGGTGAACCTGGAAGCCTTCGGCATCCGGCATCCTCTCCTTGACTTCATTGGTTTCTACATGTCTAAGCGCAGCCAGAAGGTTTTAGTAGGTAATAGCTATTTATTTATTTATTGCCAGTTTACAGGCAAGGTCAAAAAATATATAAAGTAGAGGGCCAAGCTGACAGTTAAAAAACTCCTGATCGTTATTTCAAGAGTTTTCAGGAGAAAAAACCACAGCCTCAGCCGATCACGAGTGGCATTTTTCAAGGCACTGTTCAAGGTCCCCTTCTCTTCATTCTGTAAATAAACGAAATTTCAGCTTTACTCACAAATTCACAAAATTTCGTTTACGCTGACGATCTCAAGTGCATTTATTCATTTTCCAAAGACACTGCCAATAGTTGCGTTGATAAAAGCAACACAGCTCTTCTTATGCTCTGACGCTGGAGCTCTAGTTCACAGATGGAATTTTCTCCATCTGAGAGAAGTTTCATGGGTTTTGGCCCCGCCAAGCTTCCTGGACCCCTAGTATTTAAAAAAAGTTAACTTTTAGAACGATCAACCATGAAAGACTTAGATCTAATTTACACGAATAAGCTAGCATTATCACCTCATGCAGATCGAATTTCTGCAAAGGCTGCACAGATATGTGGTTTTATATCACAAAATTTCTTCCTTCCAGAAATAAAGTTAAACCTGTTCCGCATGTTTGTTCTTCCTATCCTCGAATACTGCTGTCCCCTCTTTGGGCTGATAACACCTCTGAACGCAGTCAGATTGAAAACGTTCAGAGGGTTTTTACTCGAAGAGTATTTTCTCTTCCTGGATCCAGTTTCTCTTATACGTATTGATGCAAGTTAGCAAACATTCAATTTCTCTGGGCTAGAAGACTCGAAGCCGGTCTCTGCTTCCTGTTTTGCGTTAACTCTAGCCCAAATCTCCCAAGAATTAACGCTCTCACACCAGAAGATCTACATATACCACTCGTAACTCCTCCATGATCATTTACCCACCCTTAGCTCCACAACTAACCGTTCTCAGTTTTTTGCTTCCAAATATGCATATATCTGGCATAATCTTCCACTGGAAATTAGGTTGTCTTCTACATTAGCTATTTTCAAAACCAAATTATGCAAACGTTAAACGTCTGTTTCCTTCCCAAACTCGTAACTTTCGGAGTTTGAAAAGGGTCCTCCTGGTATTTAAGGCAGTTCCCTTGATATTATATTGGTTTCTAAAATGTATCTGTCATCCTCTGCAGTCAATCTTCGCATTCACTTTTTCATCCCCTCCTTTTTAACAAGCATCACCATTTCTTGACAACCTTGATACTTTCCTCCGATTTTGAAACCCTGATGATGGTCTCCGGGATTTGTTGATGAAAGTGGCGGGTTCTGAAGTTTCGCCTCTTTGTTGGTGGACTATGCAGTAAGCAAGGGCGCATATCGGTGATGATCTCGTGACTTCTATTTTTCCGTCTTCGTTTCGACCATGTTGTCTACGTTAAGTTCCTCCTCTCTCACCTCCATGGTGATTATAAACAGTAGCTCTGACTGTTATCTTATCTCTCACCCGAGAAGGAGCGTTCCGAACCCTCATACGTTGTCAGTAACAGCATAATACTATCTCATTGCAATGTACCGATCCCATCAACTCGAGCAATTAATTTTTGGAGAAGCCGTCTTTTTGTCCTAGTTTTTTTTAAATTGGTGGTTCGCCGAACTCCACCCCCGATTTTACCGTAGGAGTTTTTTACTGCTTCTTTTCTAGTTCACCGTATGTGCCAAAGATGGTTGACTTTTGCTTTAAAAATGGAAAATCTTTGTGAATCGGATATGCCTACCATACTACTCATTTCTGCTATTCATATGGCTGCTGACATGGTGCAGCAATTATCCACTTTGTATTTATTTATACCACGATACGAAGTTTGTAATGATGGGGCTCTCTGGGCCTTAAATAAACAATTTTTTATTTATTATTTATAAAATGGCGTTGGTGGGATTTGAAGATGAAAAACTGTCGCCCATGAGAGAAAAACATACGCGTGATGTAGGCCGTCATGCTGATGAGAGCGTATAGGGTTTCAAAACGCTTACCCTCGTGGGAGAAATAATGTAACTGTATGGGCTACTTTTCATCACTGCATTACTGCAAGTGTGATCATAATAATTATCCACTAGCTATGGGGGTAACCATCAGGGATGCATGACAAATAAACCATCGCATGCATCATCAGTGGGCCTGAGGTTTAACGAGGAAAGGACCGTAAAGGGCGTGATATGCATCCCCGAATTGCCAAAGATGCGACCATGATACTCTTTTGCTGATTTATAAAACCACAGAGAAGACAGCGAAAATAGAGGAACCCTCCACGATCGTCAGCAGTCCGTGCAGTGGTTCAAGAAGTTTAAAGACCGCAAAACCATGGCCTTACGGCACGGCAAATGCGATGACTGAAGAGCTTGTAGTAGTTTGCAGAGGGTCAAAAAGAGGACAACCGCGAAGACCGAGGGAACCAACTGCATTGTCAATATTTCGAAATGATGGTCGAAATTAAAAGTGGATAAAAATCGGCTGCGAAGATCGTTTATGCAGAGGACAAAATCAGGGAACAAATGAACCAGTTAACCTCAAAGGATAACCATCTCAGATTCCAGGAGGACCCTTTTTAAAGTCCAAAAATTGAGTTTTTGGGAAGGAAAATGCTTGCGAAATTAAGATCTGAGTACCACTAGTGTAAATGACGATCTAATTTCGAAGGAAAGCATATATCCAGGTAAAAGGTTAACAGTTTAATTGAAAGAAAAGAGGTGACGGAAAACGCATGAAGGAATTACGAGTGACTTAATGTCTATTCTCTAGAGTAAGGACGTTAATTAGTGGAAGATTAAGGCTAGAATTAATAGAAGGCAGGAAACAGAGGCCAGTTTCGCGTCTTATAACCCATAGAAATTTAATGTCCGCAAACTGACATCACTCAGTATAAGAGATACTGCATATCGAAAAAGAAGAGTCTTCGCTTGAATAATCTCTAAATTAGATCTTTCGTCTCATGCCGATAGAATATCGGCCAAAGCTGCTAAGATTTGCGGCTTTATTTCTTATGAGTTCTACCTTCCTGAAATTAAATTAAGACTTTATCGTATGTTTGTACTTCCCATTCTTGAATTTTGCTGTCCTTTCTTCGGTTTAATGAACGAATCTAGTCGTTCAAAAATTGAAAATGTCCAAAGACATTTCACAAAAAAACTCCTATTTCCTACTCTTTCAACTACTTCCTACTCAACAAGATGCCAGCTAATGAAGCTAACATTTCTTTGGGTCAGGAGACTTGAAGCAGGCTTTTGTCTCCTTTTCCGACTAAATAATATTATAACTCTCCCCAAGCTTTCTGTCATTACCCCCGTTAATCTTCCTTATAAACTAAGAAATTCGGCACTAATTATACCTCCCCCTGCGTCCTCCACGTGTAAACGCTCTCTCTTCTTTGCTTCTAGGTATAGTTTTCTTTGTAATAACTTGCCAATTGAAATGAGGTCGTTAACTAGTCTATCTGCATTCAAGCGAAGACTGCAAATTTATCTTAACGCTGATTCTATTAACCTTTTTATTTTTCCTCATCTTTTCCCAGTAGCTTTCCCCATGACTCGGAGAAAGGACCATCTGGAATTTAAATGACCCTCTTGAAACTATGATGTCTCCTTATGTCACTAGTCATCCAAACAATGACGTCATTCGGACGTACACATTCGGTGGTCCACAGTCTAAAATGCTACCGTTTCTTTGGATACTAACCATCATCAGAATTCAATTCTGGATCCTAAGATGCTGAGGACTTAAGTTACTTGACGCATTTTCGTGAGATTTTTGTTTCATACGCCTAAGTGATCAAGAACTAATCACCTCGACGTTTCATTATCTCATTCTGAAATGCTACTACCGTATTACCCTACTCTACCACCTGACCATTTTTTCCTAAGCAGTTTTTTTCTCCTACCTTCTCTTAAAAAATGAAGGCTTATTGAACTCTGCCTCCATTTTTATGGTAGGAGTTTTTTTTCACTGCCTATTTGTTTTTCTAGTTCACGATAAATTTTAAAACATCGATAACTGTTGACATAGCAGGACAAGTTTTGTATTTGTACATTTTATCTGCACACATTGTCATAACTTTATTTCGTTACTAATGTTTGCTTAGACAGTGCCTTGCCGGTGCTAACCAAATATAAATTCTAAATTCTTACTTCTAAATTTGAACCTTACTACGGTCACAGGCTTTTATTGGATCAAAGTGGGGGCAGCAATATTCTAGGATGGGAAGAACAAATAAGTGGCTAATTTTTTACTTTAATTTTGGAGGCAAATATGGTGTGATATAAAACCACATGCCTGCGCAGCCTGTGCCGAAATTTGATCTGCATGCGGTAATAATGTAAGCTTATTGGTGTAACCTAGGCCTGAGTTCCTTGTGTTGGAGCCTTCTACATGTTGATTATTTTGAAACAGTATGGGTTCAGGAAGTTTGGCGAGGCCAAAACACAGGAAACTACACTTGAATGGCGAAACCCCCATTTGCGAAGTTGAGCTATATTTTGACAGAGTAATCAGCTCAGATTTAATTTTATCTAGGCAAATAGTGACAGAAAGATTCGAAAATGAGTAAATGGACTTAAGCTCATCAGCATAAATGAAGGATTGTAAATTGTTGAAAACTTTTGAAATCTTGTTGATGCAAAGAATGTAGAGTTGAGGACCCAGGACTGTGCCTTGAAATACGCCACTCATGATCAGATGAGGCGTCCAATAGCTTTTACCTACTATTAATTTTTGACTGCGGTTGGACAAGTACGAATCAATGAAGTCAAGGAGAGGAAACTGGATGCCAAGAGCTTCAAGGTTAACAAGAAGATATATGTGCAGCACCTTATTGAAGGCTTTGCTAAGATCAAAATAGACCCCAAACACTGACTTCTGCCTATTAATAAAGGGAAGTATCTAGGCCAGGAAAAGCTAAGTGAGAGGTTTTGCACGATATTTCAGGTAAAAACCATGTCGAGTAGAGTCCAAAAGCTTATTAGCTAGGCAAAACCAAGAATAATATGGAAAATTATCCTTTCGAAAAGTTTCCCCTAAGCCATTTTTATGAACATCTCGAGATCCTGACCTGAAGAATAGAAGAATAATGTCTTTCATTTTTATTTATCAAGGATTTATATTTGGATAGCACCGGCAAGGCACTGGCTTAACAAACATTAGTAACAAATTAAAGTTATGACAATGTGTGCAGATAAAATGTAAAAATACTTAATAATGGAGACAGAATTTGTCCTGCTAGGTCAAAATTTAGCGATGTTTTGAGATTAATAGTGAACTAGAAAGATAGGCAGTGAAAAAAACTCCTACCTTAAAAATGGAGGCAGAGTTCAGTAGGCCTTCATTTTCGAATAGAAGGTAGGAGAAAAAAACTGCTTCGGAAAATAAGGTCAGGTGGTGTTGTAGGGTAATACTGCAGTAACATTTAGACTGAGATAATGAAACGTCAAAATGATTCGTTCTTGATCACTTAGGCGTATGAAACAAATCTCATGCAAATGCGTCAATGAACTTACCACCTCAGCATCTTAGGATTCAGAATTGAATTCTGATGATGGTTAGTATCCAACGAACGTCAGAATTTTAGACTGTGGACCACCGAATGCGTACGACCGAATGACTTGATCGTTTGGATGATTGGTGATATAAGGAGACATCATGGTTCATGGGGGACTCGAGGTAGCGAAAATATAGTTTCAAGAGGGTCACTTAAATTCCCGATTGTCCTTTCTCCGAGTCATGGGGAAGAATCCGTTTGAAAGATAATCTGAGAACACATGGTTAATAATCGGTGAAAGCTTGTCCCTTTATCTAAAATTGAGTTTGAAACTCCGTCAGTTTCTGGAAAACGTGAGCCTTTTAGATGAATTATTTGTTTCTGAATTAACTTGAGAGAGAAATTAACGGTATTGAAATCATTGAGTGAATGCGGACGAAACGGAGGAAGAGGTTCAGATTCCGCCATAGGATATTTTGCGACAGATGCAGTAAACAATTCCACCTTGCCAGTGTCATCAATAACGAAAATTTTGTCTCCATTTAGCAATGTGGAATTTCTTGAAGATTATTGGAAGGGGAACGATGACGGAACAGTTGTGCGGCAGATTTTTCAAGGTTAAGGTCACTGAATGCTCGCAATTCCATCTGACGCTCACGCTAAAGTTGAATCTTAGAAGCTAATTTGAAAATCTCCGCAATCCTTAGATGCAAAGATAAAGAGTTAGTGGATCGATCTTTCAACTGACTGCTCAATTTCTTTAGTATATGCAAGAGAAAGTGAGGAACGGTGGAGTCAGAAGAGTAGGACTTGCAAATTACGGTTTGAAAAAATTCCAGGATGTCTTCGGAAACAGCCTACATGAAGTCACAAAGACTTGCTGCATCATTAATGGGCAAGAAATTTTGCCAGTCCAGTGATTTAAGAAACTTTTTAATTAAGTTGATATCTGTGAGGCACGACCATGAATACCGCTTCTTTCTATTTAGCATTCTGCGCACTAGTGACCGGACGAAAATATAATCAACCGTGCGTTTCGAATTTGGTTTGAAATATTCGACCTCCAGGGATATCTGCCTACTAAACGCCCTCATGGCTTGTGGACATTATGATATCGATTGTACTCTGCAACACGTTCAGCCTTACAAATATACATCTGACTTGCGTGGGAAATCCAATCTTCTTCTGACCGCTTCTATGTCAATAGAACCAAGAGAAAAACCACATTCAAGAACGTCTGAGTCATTTTCCGCACATCGTTTATCCGGTTAAAAAAGTCATTTGATATCTTTAAAAACGTTTGAAAGTTATTTGCTCAATAATTGTAGTCTGACAGATGCCATTTAAACACTGTGAAAAATGTCCGCCGAAAGCCGGGATTGTACCCGGGAAACTGAACTGTGAGGTGGAAGTCATCACCACTAGACCCCTGACGTTCGGCAGCCAAGCATCTAAGTGTGCACTTAAATGCCAAAGTGATGCACTCCCCGACTTTGAACCAGGGAGCTCGCAAGCAGTAAGCTGCCGTGCTTACCATTACACCACCACCGCACGCCCGCAAGTTCACTCTAAAAGCCTAGTGAATGCTCTACAAGAGACATATGTAGAAAACTCATGCAATGGTTGTCAAGCGATAGCCTCCTAGTTGAAGCAAATAGAGAAAGAAGTTAAAAATATGAAGAAACTTATCCACAGGACTCTTGCTTCAAAGGATCAACTGACGTTAACCATGCAAACGCTTACTCGGAGTAGAGCGAGGGTCATCCTGCATAATGAATCACCAGAAAACAGGACAGTGATATGCAAGACATCTGTAAGCAATAGTCCGATAGCACATCGCGAAATGAAAAAGAATAAGAAAACCGCATGCACTACCAGAGTGAAAGGTTATCAGCGTCCGAAGGGGCATATGTCAGACTCGCCCGTCAAGCAAACACAAATGCAAAATGGAACTGATAAGGATATACCAACAGAAGAAGTAAAAGTAATGCAACAGATAACGATGGAAGCAGACAGCCCCCAGACAGTATGCACATTTTTGGAGGCTAAACTTAGAGGTGAAGACAGCCAGCGCAATGCCATGTAGCAATGTACCCAGGACAGTGGTAGCTACCATTACGCATTCCCGTATCAGCAGAGTCGAAGCCCTAGGTAAGAAATCTTCACATTTGAAAAGGTCAAGAACACCACAGAGCCCTATAAGTAAAGGCCCTTTAGGTCGAGCACAATACATAGTCATCCATGATGCCTTATCTACAACAACTGACAACTTGCACAAAGAAAAAAGGACCAAACGAGCAGCCATTTCCTCTTTTCCAGTCCGCTTAGACAGAGCTAGAGTAACAGTGGATGATAAGCATGCTGCCGGAAATTAGTGGATTGCCCGGTAAGAGGATTGCATCATAATCCAGGGTCTCCTAGAGTCCCCCGCTAACACCTCTAGGAAAGAATTGCCGCCGACATAGAGCAATTCCAGGAACTCAATAACGAAATTCTGCAACCATAAGAGAAAAATGATAATCCAAAAGGCTTTCAAATATTGGAATTTATTTAAACTGCATCCAGCAGACACGACTAAGACCCTTAAAGTCGTCCTAGGTGGTAATGAACAAGCAAAATTAATCCTTTCCAGGAGTTTTCAACTGGAAGTATTCGCACAAAGATGTGTTTTTTCGGTCGGATTACCCCCCGCCGAACGAATGGAGCGTCATGGACTAGTAGGGGAATTGAGAACCCTGGCGCACCAACGGAGAAAAGAACTTGATACTTTACAAAGATCAGATGGTAAATGTACTGTCTGCCTAACTGTGGAGCAAACCGGTTTGTAGGACCACACAGCTACTAAAATAGACTGGATCAGGCTTAAAACGGATCTTACTTGAAATCAAAGCTGGCATTCATGTACATTCATGCGCAAAGCCTCCTATCAAAAATGGATGATCTGAGAATCCATATTTGTGACCTATTCCCAGACGTTATCTCAATAACAGAAACCTGGTTGTCAGAAGAGGTTGGTGACCTGGAGCTTGCACTTCCTGTTTCACGATTCAGATAAACGTCAAATTTGACCTGTATGGAAGCAGTATGATTGGCCGTAAGAGCAATGGGTTCTCAAAGTCTTGATATCTTCACGGTGTATCGATCCCCCGGAAATGACCATGAAGCTGATGCCCAATTTCTGGGTGATCTCAAGGTATTTGCTACCCGATCGAATACTATCATCGTTTGGGGCTTCAATTCACCTAAAATTGACTGGAACTTCACCTCCAATGGCTGCTCTGAGACAGCATTTGATCAATAGCTTCTGTGCAAAACTGGCAATTTACTTCTTATCCAAAAATTCGGGTTTCCGTCCAAGGTTCACGAGGGCCAGCAGATGAACCGCCTCAACCTTGTGTTCACTATGCTGCCTGACAACATCGATGTTGTTGAATATTTTTACCATCTTAAGGCAAGAGGGGTAATGTGGTTCTCATGTAGGGAATACACATTCTCCTCTTTATCAACTCAACCACCTGATCTGCGACCAAATCTTTGGCGTCGGGCTTCCAAACTGATGAAAAATTACCTTTCCTCCATCTTCTCACACTATATCAGCGAGGCTTGGAGCCAATTTAAATACGTAATCCGCAACCTCATTTCTAAACACTTTCAAGCCATGCCAAGAAAACTAACCAACAGACCTCACTGGTAACTTCCATTATTAAAGAAGGAAGTTAATAAGAAAGAGGAAACTATGGAAAAGATCTCGCATTGATAAGACCCTGGTATCCCTCAAAAGTTAAAATTTGCAGAGAAACTGGGTCAAAATTCTCATCGCTAGATATCCACGGGTCTTCGGAGAGGACCTGTTTAACCGAGTGATGGTTAATGTCAAAGTTGTTTACAGTAACATAAGGCAGAGCACGCGAAAAAAGGATCATATCCAACTATTGCGGACTGCCGTGGGCGCAGGAATCTCAGAAGACAATGAAAAGGCTGAAGATCTTTCTCAGTTCTTCCAGTCAATCTAGATGACAGAACCTAAATGTTCCCACCAACTTGTGAAGACGAGGTAATGTCTACTATGGAAAATAGTCCGCTTCACTGAGTTCATCATTCAATAAGAGTTGCTCAACTTAAAAGAGCCAACCTCTCCAGGCCCCGATGCAATTCTGGCAAGCTGTTGAAGAATCTAGCTTCTGAAATGGCTGAACAGCAAGCCTTACTCCTCCAGGCATCGTTTGCTACTGGGTGTCTACCCTCCGATTGAAGCCTGCAACCATCACTCCGCTATTCAAGAATGGAAGCCGAATGTCTGCGAATAACTACAGACTGGTGATCCTTACCTCCATCTGTAGTAAAATCATGGAGAAAATAATCAAGAAAGTGTTGATGCAGTTCCTCGAGCAGAATCACCTCCTATCCAATGCCAAACACGTCTTTCGCAGTGGTAAGTCTTGTCTTATGAAATTTCTCTTCTCGTTGGAACGTTGAACACAAGCACAAGACGAAGGTAAATTGATGCATGCCATCTACGCCGAATTCCAAAAGGCCTTCGACTGCGTTCCTCACCAACGTCTCCTGCATAAACTACGCAGCTAAGGAGTACGTGGAAGCCTTCTTACATGGATCCAGAACCTTTTGATTGGATGGTCCCAAAGAGTACATGTCGGACACCAACAGTTCTCATAAGTAACCGTGGTGAGTGGCGTCTTTCATGGCTCAGATTTAAGTCCCGTATTATTCATTGTTTTCATCAATGAATGTGTCAGGGACCTTGACTTTGATTTCCTTCTGTTCGCTGACGACATAATACTAGGGAAATTTTTGAAAATATGGCAGACGAAGACCATCTGCAATTGAACTTGCACAGGCTCGAGGACTGGTCAAAGCGCTGGCTAATGCCGGTTAATGTTAGTAAATGCAATTTTCTTCAACCTGACCAGTGTGGATCCTCCAGCCCGAGGATCAACTGTCTAAATCGTACACCATTGCAACCAGTTGACAGTCAGAAGGACTTGCGTGTGTGGATTAAATCGTCTCTCAAAACCACACTGAACTGCAGGAAGATGGCCAACTCAGCCATGTATGTAGTGCAAATCATCAGGCGCGATTCTATAGGATGTGACAAAGATAATTTTCCCAAAAAATTTAAAAACTTCGTGCGGCTGCATCTAGAATATGCCACGCAGATATGAAGACATTGGATAGTCAAGGATATTACTCTCTTAGAAAAGTTCCAGAGGCGGGTGAAAAAGATAACAAAAGGCCTCTGAACGCTTACCTATAAAAACAGACTATCAAACCTCAACTTATTTCCCCTTTCCTATTGGCAACTACGAAGGGATCTCATATTAACCTTTCGCATTATGAAGGACCTGGACTGTTGCTTTATTCCCAATGTTTTTTTCACTCTGACTAAAACCGCCCACCTTGTGAGGTCACTCTTTAAAACCATGCACAGGTAAAGCAAGTATCAATGGACGCAAGTACTTCTTCAGTAACAGAGTGGTTACAGCGTTGAGCGGTTTGCCCACGGATGTTATTCTCCCTTCTTCCGTAAATTCCTTTGAGCACAAATTTGACTTTTATCAACCCCCGCTTATCGTCACATTGCATGTAACTATACTACTCACAATATGTGCATTTTGTCGACTAGCCGCCAGCTGCTTTTTTCATGTCATCAATAAAAACGCTTTTTCACTACTTACTTTATTTCAGTAACGCATTTTGTTTACGTGCAATTTGACACTGGTAAATATTCCGCTTGCAAACGCGGTGAATGTTTTGTTCTCCGTTATTTCACCAATTCTTCACATTATTAACCTTCCAGTTTCACTATCAATCCTAGGCAGTTTCGCATTGTATAATTGCCCTTAAAATATTTGCAACTTAACTGCCTTTCATGCAGATATTTTCCGTTTAAATGCAGTTTTCAAAGGCTTCTGTCATTTCAAGTTTGTGTCGAATCTGGCTGGTTGAGTTTGTTGACAGGACTCAGTCGTACAACGACAATCAGCATTCACCGTAGGTGTGCCACGACATGTAGAGTCTAATTTAAGTCTCCAGATATAAATTGACAGGAAAGCTAGCTAGGAACTACATGATCTTGAAAAAAATTGGTTTTCAAGGGGTACTGTCCTTTTTGTATTATAAATATGGGGCAGAAATACAAAACTTGTTTTCATCTGACTACCTGTTAGCAGCTTAGGAATATTACAGTTATCCCGCTGAAGACGATGGATATTAGCTCAACTGTTCATATAAACGTTTGGATTCATCTTGAAAGGTTTTTTCCCAAATGATTTGCTCCAAGTTACCATAGTACTTTCTTAAACTAAAGTATACACCAGAAAGCCCACGGCGAAATCTGGGCGACTCGGTGATGGACCGAATCCCTCGCAGATGCGTCATACAGCGGCGGAAAATCAGTGGAACACATGGCTGGGATGTTGACCAGTACCTAGGCTCTCAGTGTGGTGAATCAGGCGGCTTTAGTGTCCGATCTGAAGCAAGACATTGTTCGGTTATAAAAAATAGAGTAACTGACGCTTTCTGAGCAATAGAAGAAATGACGCTTCATTTATCTGAATGCTGTTGACGTTTCTTCGGTGAAACTCCTCAATCACACCCCAGGATGCGTAATTGCCTACAAAGCTTCGATGGAATGAAGTGTGGTTTCCTGCCAGACGGTGAAAATGTTTTCACCAAAGTCATTCTGGTTAAAAGGTCAAACAGCCTGAGAAAGGAACTACGCAGTCACGTCTTTTCCACTAGATATGTCGTGTGAAGGCATTTCGCCCCTTAAAATCAGTTTATTAAGGGAAAGGTAAGCAAACGCTTTTGAACTCCCTCTTTGTTACATTATGGTTAAAAAGGCATGATACATCATGAACATCCAAAAAAGTTGGTTTACATAATAGCGTGCAGAAAATAAGCCACTGTCGGCTAATCGAAAAGAGTAAACATAAACGTGTACTCACATATAACGAGTAGCTTGAGAGCATGCTATTTTGTTGACAAGATTCTCGTGAGTGAGGCATATGCGATGAGTTTGAGATAATAAAAAATACTATAAAAATGAAGGAGTATTGTAATAATAAGAGTGATTCACGTGGGACCTGACTAAGAAGATCTAGTAATATTATAGTGGGCACTGCTATCCTGGTCCAGGTTTTTCTTAAAAAGCTCAACGGAAGTAGCCATAACAACATCCAGAGGCAGAGAATTCCAAGAATCGACGGCCCTCTTGTAGAAGAATAACTTTCGTGTATCCAGTCTGGCCAAAGTCACACGTACTTTGAGTGGATGACCTCTCAAGTTCATGGTTATTGCTGATTGGAAGAAGTCTCCAGGTACGAGGCAGCAGTCCTGACCACAAATGCTACGGAATGTTTGTAACAGGTCACCTCGTAGCTGCCAGTAACTCTAGGGAAAGAGATCAAGGTTAGCTAATCGAGTTTCATAGGGTAATGAGCACTGTCCAGTCAAAAGTTTGGTTGCACGCCTTTGAACCTTTACGAGGATATTGAGGCCCTTCGCGGTCCAAGGTCTCCAAGCTTGGATAGCGAGCTCCAATTGCGACCACACAAAAGTTCAAAAGACTTGGCAAATCAGTCTTCATCAAAGACAGAGAAAGCCCACTTGACAAGGTACAGAGCTGACATCGCAGACTTGGCTACCCTTGAACAATGCAGAGAGGGTTTAGAGGAGGTCAAGATCCACACTCCCAAGTCCTTCTGCGCGTCAGTTTCTTGCAATGGTATACCATTCAGGCAGTAATCCATGAATTTCGGAGTGCTACTTCTACCAACTCGTAAAATAGTGCATTTTTTCTCATTTGAACGGCAAAAGCCAGTCCTTTGACCATTGTTAAAGTCGGTTTAGGTTTTCCTGCAAATGCTTTACGTCAGCTGCAGTTCTGATGACCCTCCATAGCTTAATATCATCCGCAAACATGGCGACATCACAATCCAATTCATTGATGCAGTCGTTGACGTACAAAATGAACAGAGTAGGGCCAAGAACGGAGTCCTGGGGAACACCACTTTCAATCGCAACCTCCGCCGACTGCTGGTAAACGACACGAGCGGTTTGAGAGCGGCCAAATAAGAAGATTTTGATCCATATCTGGGCATTACCCCTAATGCTTGTTCGGTTGAGTTTGTGTGGGAGTCTCTGGTGTGGGACACCATTAAATGCCTTCTTAAAGTCAATGTAGACTACATGCAGCGCATTTCTTTCATCAACTGCTCGCGTTCAATACTCCAAACAATAGAGCAAGTTCGTTACGCAAGACCTGCCACTTCGGAATCCATGCTGCGCATCGGGTAATAATTTATGCTGCTCTAAGAAGTGCATTAGCTCTCGCTTTATTATTTTTTCCATGATTCTGTCACATTGCCGGAAAAAGCTGATTCCCAGTTGATCTTGTTGAGTCAAGTCTTCATTTGATCAAAGTCACCACACCAAATATTTCTTCTAAATCTGGTGGGTTGTTCAGGCATCGAAAACACTGAATAGTCCCAGTGAAGTACGACGAGGTCACTCCGACTTAGGGGAGGTAGACATCGCACCTCATCAATACGATCTAGCGATTTCGTAAACATCAGGTCCAAACAGTTTGAATGCTGTACCTCCCGCACCCTCGTTGCAAATAAGACGTTCTGAGTGTGGAATGACCTCAGTGCCACGTCCAAGAAACGTCGGTCAAAAGCTAGTTCTGGACCACGATCATATACTGACCTCTAGTCAAGGAGCGGTGCATTGAAGTCACCCATTATCAAGACGTCAGATCGAGGGGCAAATCTTTCTAGCTCTTCATACATCCTTTACTTTTTTCCACTGCTTGTTTTGAAGTTCCTTTTAATTATTCCGGCTAACTTACTCCCTTCAACTTCCATCCAAAGGAGTTGATGTTTAATATTTATAGTCTTTTTGGAGGCTGCCTGGCTACCCCTCAGTATGGGTTTTGACATATGATACCCCATACCACCACTGAGCCAATTTTTTAATCAAACAGCAACAAATACGTGCCGTATCTCATCTTATTCCTTTTAGGTACGAATGTAGAGATGTTGAAATTCTGATGATGGCAAACTTTAACCGGCAAGGGAAATTATTTCATTTGTACCGCAAAAATGTCTGCGGTTGTGTACACATATATATGCTAGGATTATAGGCTTCTTTTGTTATAAACAAGCGCCAGATGGCTAGTTTACTCGGACACGAACCAGTGGCCAGATCTCTGATGCGACCACATAAAGATAGACTGCTTTTAAGCGGCCACGACTCAGCCATAGAGTTTAATGTCATATCATATTTTATCCCCTTATTTTTGACGATTAACGACCATGTCTTAGCGAGAGGTTACCTTCTACAGAATATTGTGGTGCGCTGGTCACTCAAATGCATAGACGTGCCACACGGTTGCAAGCTGGGTTTCTCTCCACGCAACATCGTACAAAGACAGTAAAAGTTCAGTAAGATGCTTTGTCGATGTTTCTGTTACCACACGAGGCATCTGTATTGCTGGTCGTGTCCAACCCCTTACCCAAAATGTAACCCCGGCGTTACCCTGAACTTAAATCTAACCCCAACTTTATCCCTAATCCACAGCTTCGTCAATTTTTATCGAATGCTTAGCGGCTTCTTTCCTGTCCATTAGGTGCGTTTAGCCAAAACACCTATTAATCGCAGCCCCATAGAAGAAGTTGAATTTTTGGAGAATTACTGCTAGCTATTCAAGAAGGCAACGTCGGCAAACGTACGTTTTAGATTAATCATCGTTGGGCCTGTGCAATAATATAAGGGAGGGCAGACTAGCAAGAGTTTAAACAACCAATAAACAGTAAGCGTGGGCATTCCGATGTCTACTTCTGTCAGGGGCTAAGTCGGCCCGGGGGGAGAGTTGGGTGTAGAGGGAGAGGGAGACGAGGAAGGGGTGATCAGACAATTACCTACGCCTGTCTAGTCGCCGTGACACGACGTGGCAGGTGTGAACCCGCATGCTTGGGTCCTCTTCGGTCAAGGGAGCCTTAGGGTCTGTATGAGTGCTTGCCCAACGGATCTCCAAAGCTAGTCAGGCCTTCGGCCGGCTACAGGCCTCCATGTGGAATCGGCACGGTATTCACCTGAGCACCAAACTGAAGATGTACAAGGCCGTCGTCTTGACGACACTCCTTTACGGAGCGGAGACCTGGACCGTATAGTCGAAGCAAGCCAGGAAGCTGAATCACTTTCATATCAGCTGCCTCCGCAGAATACTAAAGCTGAAATGGCAAGACAGGATCCCGGACACGGAAGTCCTGGAGCGGACCGGAATCCTCAACATACACGGCATGCTAAGGCAAGTGCAATTGCGATGGAGCGGCCACCTGGTAAGAATGGACGATTCGCGACTACCCGAACGACTTTTCTACGGAGATGTCGCTACGGGTGCTCGCCGACAGGGAGGTCAAAAATGACGCTACAAGGACACTTTGAAGAAATCGCCGAAGCAATTGCAAATCAACCCGGCGACCTTGGAGGACCTCGCCCAGGATAGACTGGCATGGAGAAGATCCGTGAAGACTGGTTCAGCAATCTAGGAGGCCAACCGGATCACCGCCGCCAAGGCCAAAAGAGAGGCACAAAAGTCACCAGCGCCCCGGACCAACACCGCCAATACCCAGGCCCTGCCAACATACCCGCGCTGTCAACGCATCTTCCGCGCGCGAATCGGCCTGGTCGGACATCTTCGGACGCGATGCACCAACAATCCGAAAATGCCAACTTCTACGTCAAATTCTGCCAACCCTCCTTCAGACTCCCCCATCCTCACTCCTGGCATCAATTCCATTACTCCCACCATTATAGAGACCACATCCCAATACTTATAACCTGTTACCCCCACCATCGCAACCACCACCGCCTTTGCCTTCACTACTACTACTACCACCACCACCACCACCATCAGCGATGGGGACTCTCTCCTAAAGTGTCGTTATTGCGAGTGCACATTCACCTCACGCCTCGGCCTGGTCGGTCACTTGTGAATCCATCGTACAGAGACTGGTGAACCAGTGCCTGGAGCACCAACACACAGCAGAGATCGTCGCCTCCACTGTGCTCACTGCCCTCGCGAATTCACTCATCGTATGGGCTATTCGGTCGCATGCGCATCCATGACAGCGGAATTCACCGCAATGCCGACAGCACCAATACATCATGCACACCCTCCGCTCCTGCCAATCATACTGCCACTGCCACCCCCACTTCCATGAATGACACCCCGCCAGCCTCTACCGATTTCTCCTGCCCACAATGTGCCCGCAACTTCAGCTCACGCATTGGCCTGGTCGGTCACCTGCGAATCCATCGCACGGAGGCTGGTGAACCAGTGCCTGGGGCTTCGACATAGAGTTGCCGCACCCGCCTCCACTGCCCTCACTGCTCGCGCACATTTACACACCGCATGGGCCTATTAGGACACATGCGCATCCACGACAACCTCCGGTAAACCACTGGAGGCTAAGCTACATCAGCGCACACTACCTACACCAATACATCGACAACACCCTCACAATCACCATTTACCAGAGTATATCACGGTTTCCTAGAAACAGTGGCTGGGATATCTGCCAATCTGACGCTTCCACCAGACCACGCCGTCGGCTCAGTGTGTGTGCTGTGTGTGTCGAGTGACTGACCAGTGGACTGGGAGTCAGACGGCGATGGCTGCTCCATATACCCTGAGTTTGTGAATCCTGGTGTGTGCGTTAGGGGGGCCAGGTCGTGCTGTGGCGCGCGAAGACGGGTACGCCGATCTGTCAGCCAATGCGCCCACTCCAACATCAGGCAACTGACCGGCTCGGACAGTGTCTGATGGTGTGGTAAGGGGAGAGAGTGAGTGCGACAGTTCAGTGCATGTTCCTCACTATAAAACAATCTGACGCGCTTAAAACTATCACGGTGCGCTAAAAGCCGTGGCTTGGAAGGTTGCCAACTGACGGGATAACTCGGACCACTTGGTCGGACCAGTGTGTGCGTTTATGCGCCATAGACGGCTGGCGGACTGAGAGTCAGGCTGCAATGGCTCCTTTATAATGTGGCCTTTATTTCACTTCCACTCCGTGGGATCCGAGCCAGATGTGGTGGTACGCCGAGGGGTGGCTCCGGCCGCACCAGCCACCTGCGCCATCTCCATCTCCGGTCTTCTTGACTGTGTCCTGAGACCGGGCTCATGGGGAGGAGGAGAAGAGAGTGCGGTTACATTAAGCGCCACGGTTGGAAGATTGCCAACTGACAATTGCACTCGGACCTCACAGTAAGTCCAATGTGTGTTTTGTGGAGTTGCTGACTGGTGGTCTGTGAGTCAGGCTGAGATGGCTCCTTCTTAACGTGACCTCCGGCTATTTTACACATGTGAGGTGTAAGCCGTTCAACACCCTGCTGTGTGAAATCCTGGTGCTCGTGTTTGGGGGGCCAGGTCGTGTACGTAGTACACTTAGACGAGGTCACCAGCAGCTGTGCCCACATCCGCATGAGACAACTGACCGGCTCAGACAGTGGCTTGACTCTGGGGGTAGGGAAGAGAGTGAGGTCAACAGCTCAGTGCATTTCCCTCACTATAAGCAATCTGACGCGCTTGAAACTATCACGTGCGCTAAAAGCCGTAGCTTGGAAGGTTGCCAACTGACGGGATAACTCGGACCGCGTGGTCAGCCCAATGTGTGTTTTGTGTGGAGTGGCTGACTGGCGGACTGAGAGTCAGGCTGCAATGGTTCCTTCTTAATGTGGCCTTCATGGTACTCCCACTCCGTGGGATCCGAGTCAGGTGTGCTGGTACGCCCAGGGGCGGCTCCTGCCGCGCCAGCCACCGGCATCCTCTCCCGCCTCCGGTCTTCTTGGCTCTGTCATGACACCGGGTTCAGGTGAGGGAGGAGGAGAGATTGCGGTATCTGCAGCGCAAGGCTACTATCATTTAAAACTAATTCACGCGCAAGTCACCGTCCCTGCACCACCCTTCCGTGGAGCATACGGTGGACATAGTCGAAATCGACGGTCGAACTATCGTGATGAGTGCTTTAGCAAACACAACGTTGGGTTGGCTAGCCGTATAGCTGCCACCTCTGCCGTCACAAGTATCCCTTGTCGCAGGAACTTGGAATGTCGAGCCGACAGTTTATAGATGATCAGATGGCCGCTGTCAACCAAGGGATCCAAAATTGCACTGAGACTAACTTTTCCATGCCTTGATTTAGCCAGGGAGGAGGGTGTTCTCACATCCATGTGGGAAGGAGCCTAGTTGTTCGACCAATATAACCTGCCACACAGGAGCAGGTGAAAGCGTAGGTGCACATTGAAAAAGGTTCTGAAATGGCACTTTGTCCATGCCTTCAAGGCGAAGAAGTGGAGTGCTTGAAAACACTAGTCTTAGCAGCTGGATACGTGCGGGCGAGAGCCGCATCTAAAACGACGATGTGGAAGTTCGCTTGCCAGACCCCATCGAAATGGCAGTGTGAAAAATAACTCCTTCTTTTGGGCCGTAGGGACATCCGATTTTGGTGGGCGTTCATCCGTATATTTACTGACAAACTTTCCAGGAAAGCCGTTTTCCCGCAGAGCGTTTCTTATAAGGCCGAGCTCGTTCTCCAGTGTATCTGGAGTACATATTCCCCGAGCTCACCAAGCTTCGTTTCAGACTAAGTGGAACAAAACTGTAGAAATTTGTGTATTGCCCTGTCCATGTTATCTTACGAACTATACTTCCTTGAATTGTTCCATCAGGTGTTCTTTTAAGAAGGACATAAAAAAACGGGGAAACTCTTCATTATTTTTTTCTGGGTGAGCTTGATTCACTTTATCCAGTAGGGTGTCTGAATCAAGCATAGGAATAAAGGTAATTTATATTTAGACCCGGTTGTTTTTTCTCAAGTTTTCCCCATCAGACACCCGTTAGTGGAGGTTCAAAGGGTGATCCCCCTGCTCCGCAGTCGGTCTGGCGGTCAAATTGACCATCAAATCTGAATTGAACATATATTGTACTGCGCAAGAACATGACAATGAATACTCGAAAGCTTACACTTGCCACGTTGGCTTCTTGAATGTTAACCTGGGTATCATCGCTGAATTACAGCTAAATACTTCGAGAGAAGAAGGTTCACGTCCCTGAAGAGGAGCAAATGAATGCACCTGAAACCACCTTTTCGGCCGTCCCCGAGAGGTCTTGCGATACACATCAGCTTTCCGTCTGCTGGGCGTCTCCACTCTGTCTTTAATGTGTGTAGCTTGGCTAACTAGACTGAATGTGTCCAAGGTCCAATCGCATTCTCGATTATGCCTGCAAATGTTCGCAGTTTACTGCATGCAACTGTGATATCATTTCTTTCAACATTGTCAAGCTGCATTATTTATTTATCAAGGGCAGCAGAAGTCGATCAGAAGACAGCGGGGGCAGGGATGGGCAAAAAATCTAGCATGAATAAGTTAAAGCCACTCGGGTACAACAATGATAATTAGGGCCGTCGGCCGAGTGCTCAGATAGAACTGGGTATTTATCGGAAAACATCTAGGAATAAATTAGCTGTAGATGAGGCTACGTTGAATGCTACCCAGTCATGTACAAATGCTTTCAATAAATGTCCATGTGAAGGACGAAACCGCGTCACAGAAACTAAAGCGAAGTCAAAGCCAAGCTAAAATTAGCAGAAGGTAGATGTTTTTTTATTTTTCCTCTGCATGAAATAAAAGACAACTTGTGCACCTATGCAATCCTGTTGCACCAGTACTGAAGCATATCCCAAAGGTCAAAATCAAACGGGCTTAGCGTTAAAATTATAAAAGTATGTTCATTTAGCACACAAGATTTAAACCAAATTTTGTATTTTGGACCAATCGCAGTTGATGGAAGAATCAAGTTGTAGACTTCACAAGCTGGCAGACGGTACACCGATTAAAGAAAATCTTCAATAGCAATAAAAAGACGCACTCAATGTTATCCTTCAACTCGGAAACTGCTAAAAATAATGCTAACTTCAAAGGGTCAACAGTTTACTTTACAACAGACGTAAGCGGTACTTTTTACTTTGCCTACTAGGTTTAATAAAACACGGTAAAAAAAATAATTTTTATGATTTTAAAGGGGCCTCAGAATGAAGAATATTGATCCTTTTTACTGACGGTCAAATAGTACTATTCTGAGAGGAAATAGAAAGCAGAGTTTTCGGGTAAATTGATACAGACCCGTTTCACGTTTATTCTCTCTTGGTTCACCAAATCATAAAGCTGATCACCGCTTGTGGATGGTTGGTCGCCAGTTCGTGGAATTTACCGCCTACACGAAGCTGGTTTGCTTTGGAAAGCCAATAATCCTTGTGCGCCCATTTCTGATTAAGTATTGTTCGCGCATAATATGCCAGTTGAAAAATAACACGTAGTTCCACTCGCGCACCACCCTGAACTAGGGCGATCTGTGATTATGCACGTTTTCACGGTTATTAAGGTTCAAGTAAACTCATCAAGATGAATAATCAACATCCACTCTGGTAGAAGAGAATGAAAATAGACCGTTTATACTGTCCGTATATACGCCACAGGCCCTCACTTATTGGCTGTAAACATCAATCGGGGATAAGCACGAAACTGCTTTCACGAAAATAGTGAGCAATAAATGGGAATAAAAGTTACCAAAACTACAACATAACAAAGAAGTGGTCAGCAGATGACAAACAAAAACTTACGCACAATGATTTTAGCCCTTGAAAAATGACGTTCGGTTTACCATGCCAGTCCGCCAGTACCTGGTTCACCGAAAGGTTGCACAAGTGGCTACTATTCCTTCTTTCAAAACGCAATGTATCAGCGCTTTCTCGACCGAATGTAGCAGCCCTGAAACATGAAAACACGGTCGTGATATTCTTGAAGGATAAGCCTGTAACGTTGAAGCGCTGTTCCCATTTCGGCAGGTTTTCTGTGATATAAAGAAAGCTAAGTCCATGAGGTTTTGCATCAGCCTTGACAGGAAAAAGTGTGCTTTTCTTGCTATAATGAAGTCAGTGAAATCCTCAATATTTCCAAACCAAATGTGCCAGAAAATTTATATACTTGGAGTAAGGTAAGTCGAAGGCAAATTTTTCAAAAAATGCCGTATTTTTGGACAGAGTTAGAACACTGGGAATTAATTGCTTTTATATGCCGGATGATCTAATCAAAAGAGGACCTTACCAGGATTTTGCTTGAATTACCTTGCCCTACAGAATAAATGATTACAGGCAGCTTTGAATTCGAATATAGTACTTAAGGCAATAGGAATTAATCTTTCTAAGGTTTCGGCAATGAGTTTACCCCTTCTGAAATTTGAGCACAAATATGTTTGAATGGATGATAATGACTGTCGCAATGATAGAGGAACCCCGTAGAAAATGCCAAAATTTAAAATAGATTCATCAGAAAAAAATAGACCTACTGAGACAGTAAGGTTAAGCACCAAGACAACGAATAGTTGTTTTATACCGTCACCCAAAACTTTTCTGCGGTTTTGGGGTATCCCAGTTTAACGCGCATTTTAATAGACAAAATGGATTTAAATTCCTATAAACCTTAATTATCGCCATGAATTGACATTTTCTGCATATTTATGATTCCATAGTTGTGGATGTGTAGATCTAATCATCGACCCACGGCTCCTATCGCTTATAACTTAATTCTTTACGATTCCAAAAATAACAAATTATATGCAGATTTCCTTGCATAAAAATGATGAGAGATAGTCTTTCTGCACGAGGAAAAGGAAAGACATTCATGAACGTTATGCTTAAGAGCCATGCTACAGGTTATTCTCAAAGTCATCAAGTACGTCATTTTTTTCTATTCCCTTCCGGGTGTAATTCAAAGATACGTGAATTCATCAAAAGTTGCCAATTTAGACTTTGCATTGTTTTTGTAGAAATCTAACTCGATAGCCCGTGGTTCCCCAGTTAATATTCGAACAGTGTTACAAAATTGCCATCTAAGAAGAAGTTTTTCAGTTCAGGTCTGCAGTTCAGCGATGGTTCGAGAAGCTTTGTGGTCATCAAAATGCGCCAAAAAATAGAAAAATTAACATTATCTGTGGAAAAATTATGGATCCAAGATCATTTCTTGACAGACCATGCTGAAAACGCCGGACCTCTGGAGCCAGCCTCCGCGCAAAACCAGGAAAGGTTCATCCGGAGGGTTGAAGTGAAATTTAACATCAGAGAAACGCGACTTAAAAGGTGCTTTGCAGAGTGTTAAAGCTTTATTGGCACCGATTTCACCTTATCCAAACGGTTCAAGCAGAAAATTATGATGTTCACGTGGAAATTTGCGACCACCCCTCCACCCTTACCATAACGACCCACAGCTTTTGAAACAAGTATTCATCAACGATGGGGCTATCGTGTATCCTTTTGATCGGATACACGGACACAAATGTCAAGTTTGGGGCAAATCAAACTCAACAGCGATTGCGGAACATGAACGGGACCCTCCAAGGGTCTGATGTGATGTATCGCGCCTTGCACTGGGCTAATCAGACCATTTACCACGATGCATCCGGTAACACAACCACCATGATGAGTGGAAATCCTCTGGAGATGCTGAAAGAGTTTACTATTCCACAACTTCAGACCTGCAGTTGCTTTGCCAGCGTTTTTTCAACAAGAAGAAGCTCCGCCTCATGCTGCCAGGTTGGTGAGTGACTTCCTGAATCTCAAGTTTCCGGATCAATATATCGACCACAGGGGTCATCTTGAGTGATACCCGCGTTCTTCTAAACTGATCAAGCTCCGTGCTCAGTCACAATCTGAAAAAAACATCCATATGGCCAAAAACGAGATAAGGAAAGCGATGATTCAAAAACGTTAGAGAAACCCGCGTTCAAAGTTGACGGAAGTTTTTCAAGATTGAAGGAACCGATATGGAGGTGTACGGCTAAATACAAAATGGACTGCATTGTAGCTCTGTCTCTCTAGAAGTGCAACATATCAGCCTGGTAATTGTACCTAGAATATCTATTTTTTAAGGGGAGGCAAAGGTTTTAAAATGATCTTATTTGAAACTGAATTTTCCAATGTTTTTATTAACAGATAATGACTACTGAATGAAATGTTGTGAATAATTCTTTTGAACTAGAGGAGCATCGAGGCAGTAAATTTGGCAAATTGTTGGGTGCTAATGTTAATAATTACACCATGTTTTTTGTAAACAAGACGAAGTCCCTCCGTACTTCCCAGGTCAGTGAGTGGTTTCCGGAACATCCAGTTTCCTGATCAACGTATCGGTCGATGTAGTGCCCTCGAATGGGTTCATTGCCCTGCACTCTTGTGAAAAGAAAGTGAACTTTTCTCTGGGGCTCTTTCAAAAGCCAGGCTTCTGCCACTCAGTCCCGTGATCTGTCTCAGCTTTAGCAGAGAATCTGCTCTGCCTAAAGTGGACTAAGGGAAAAAAGCTAAAAAAGCTTCGGAAAGGCCCACACCGAAAGGTTTTCATATGAAGATATACGGTCTTTGAGGCTTTGAAACGTGCTACTATGCCTGGGAAATATGATTAAAATTAATCTCTCATGAAGTTTTTAGAATTTACTACATCTGTATAGTGACTTTTGAGACACCATCTATTTAAGAGCCTTTTTACGAACCTAGGTTTAAAGACGGTAGACTATTATCTGCAGTTGCCTCCGCTCACCCGAAATGCCACAGTGCTTTTAAAGACTTCAGAAGGCCTACCCAGAAGTCTTAGTGTGCAAATAATTGAAACCAGTAGCCAGTGAGTTCTTGCCCTTCCGGGTAAGGATGGCTTTTACGGCCACCTTAACAGGGCATGGGAATAAATAACCACCTGCAATAAATGTGGCTCCGCACCAAATTCCGGGGAAATTAGGTTTGACGATAAGGTGACGGTTAATGCTAAGCTTAGGGGTAAGTTTAAGGTTAAGGATCAGATCAAAGGTTAAGTAAGGTTTGTGTTAACTATAGGGTTGAGTTTTATGGTAGGGCTAGGGTTAAGGAGTGGGCGAGAGGGTTCATAGTCTCATTTCCTGTTTAGGCGGCCATACAAGGCGTCCCTACCCGCATAAGGGGAGAAAACTTGCTTAATTAAATTTTCTGGAACGCTGCTTCCGGAAACTGCGTGCACAGTGATTATCGCCACAAGATGCGATGGTCAAGTCACACCCAGGTACTGTTTCCCCTGCGAAGATAAAGGGGTTCAGAAGGAGGCATTTCACGGAAACACCCCTTTCCATGAAACGTTAGAAAGCAAAAAACTGGCAAAAAACAATGGGTCAAATCGTAATGAAAATTTGGGCATACAAAAGTTTACGGGTTGCTATGACTTCCAATGAGCAGATGGTTGACATGGCGACCTTTGTTGGAAAAAGTTGCTATTGGCCTAAAATGCTTCAGAAGCTCTTCCCATTAAATGCGTAACTGAAGCCCTCGAGAATTAAATATGAGAAAAAGGAGTCTCAGTTGCAAGCAGGTCAAGTAGGTTAAGATAGAGGTAAATAAATTTCCAAATGCTACGCATGGAATTATACACGGTGATTCTACTTGAGGTAACCTGAAAACAACCCGTGAGCTTGTTAGGTTGGGCAGAAGTGTCTTCTTATCGGAAGAAAAATTTAAAACTCATCAACAGTGATAAATATCGAAAGACTTTTGAAAATAACTTTTATAGAAACCAGTGGCCATGCTATTCGTAAAAGCTGTTGCTTTTCCAAAAAACCTGGGGTTCAATGTTTATGTAATATATGCGCGTAAAGCCATGCAAAAACCTTTAATCTCACCCATGCGGTTAAAGCCGGCGTTTAAGCCTCTGCTCTCATCTGGTTTGCCCACTAGCCATGAAAAATTCTTCTCAACCTGATCAATTAAAGACAAATTTGGAACTAAGTTCAGTTTTACAGTGTTTTCTCGTTTATTGAGATTTTGAATTGACGTAACGGTAGTTTATGTACCGCACCGAGAAATCCAGAAACCTTAGGCTCGTGTACTAAGAGACCGATGGTGATTGGGGTCTTACGGATGGGGCATAACAGCAAATAATATAAGGTATATAAGGTGCTTGCTTGATAGCCATAGCAAATAGCGTCTTCAAAGCCCTGGGATGAATTCAAAGCCGGTTTCAACCGCACCGAATTCGGCAGAATCCTGTTGCTTCGACATCGGTGTAAAAAGGATAATTGTTCTGGCGCGAAACAACAACATTCTGCACACTTTTCCACCGTCGAAAATAAAGCAAAACACTAGCCTAGGGTTTCTGGCTTTCTTGGTTCTGTTCAAAACCTACTATAACCGAATATCAATATATATCCCCTCGAATTACTCTGAGGTGGTCGCGTGAACGAAACGTTAACAGATCCGGCTGAAACTCCAAAACAACAAGAATGTGCCATTTCAACTTGAATTTGTAACCCTGGGGTTTTCGCAATCATTGACCGAACGGTTTATCTGCAGTGACAAGGAGGGTCAAAAAATTACTGCCAAACCTTGGAGTTTGTAAAAGAGCTGATCCAAAACCCTGTTTTTTTGGATCTGTCTTTGTTTGCAAAAATCATCTGCATAGTAAGGGACATAAGTCTCAATAAGGATCGTTACTGACTGTTAGTTTGACTTCATTCAGCCCTGTTATAATTGACTTTCACATTTTCAACCGTCGCAAATTACGATGCCTACTGTTTGCCCCACAGCCTGATGAGTGCAGGACGGTGACTTTCACAAGATGTGACACGTTCTAACCTTCGCACCTACCAACACCTAGAGTCAAGACCAAATAATAATGACCGAAGGTGGTATTCGGTGCTGCAGCTAAAGAAGCGAAACCGCATCTCTACGCGTGCCACATTCATCTAGTCCACATATAATGCACATGGTTTGGGCACAAACAAAAGTGGGGCGTCTCGGATCCCATCTGGATAAGTGCAGGAGAGAGGCCACAGTCAGAAGTAACCATTACATTCTGACCCATTTATCTTATCATTTGGCAGCCTTCCAGCCATGGCTTAAGTGCACCATGATAGCATAAAAGTGCATCAAAATATTTTTGAAGAGGAATATGCACTGAGGGTCTTGGAGATGAAGTCGACCGAGCTCTCTCTACCCTCTCCCAGGCACCAGTATACTGGCCCAACTGGTTATCCAGTTGATGCGAGAATTGGACGCAAGTGGCTATTGCGGTGTTAGCCTACGCTGAGGCGTGCCAGCACAGCCCCATAAATGGGATGCTCGAACTTTGCGCAGCCCGCCTAACGCGTGTCGGGCTTTACTCTGGTCCAATGTTGACCAAGCGCAGCTCCCACGTGGCTTGTTCTAGGTGGCGATAACTTAAGTGTGCTACCATCGGCATGTACTGATTCGGACGTATTTTAATTAATGAACAGATTTTAAATGACTGACAACCGTAATGGAAGAATTGGCTGGAAAAGACGGCAAGAACGAGATGAGCTTGTATGCTGTCATACATACCGAAGCCTCAGACTGAGAGCTTGGTAAAATTGGTAAGCAAACACAAGTGGCCCTTTAACCGCCCTATATTTGCCCACCGGTATTTACAGGAAATTTTTCTGTCAGCATTGCGCTCGATCATGTGCCAACATGTAGTATTGCCAAACACCTTGAAGTGCATTATGGCCTGCTGAGTGAGTTTGCAGTTTTCGCAAACCGCCTGCCAGTCAACTCTCTGGTTGGAACTGAAAATGCGTCAATAAGTCGACTCTCAGTAGGCTAACCGAAACAATGACGATAGCAGGGCTTCATTGAAATAAAATAGGACTTACGTTCACGAAGCTGTTCTGATTGCCAAAGGCAATACGAAGGCTGGTTGTAAAAAACGAAAAAAGGGATGGCTATTTACATCATCTGTATATTAGTCGACATTATTATCAAGATAAGTGGTTGAAAAGCAAACAATAAAGGCTTTCGTAGTAATGATGGCAATCGTGTAGTCAGGGTAGCTGGTTTCAGAGGCACAGCCTCATAACAGGTGTCTAGATGTAGAGGGTCCGAGTTTTCCCGCCCTTCTCCGCGGCATGACACAGAAGGTCCGCAAGGACCTCTGTGCTCGGCTAGATCATGTGGATGGAGAGAGGCAACCGTGAACGACATGATATTGCATTAACCTACTCCTTCTATGCAAATGGTTCTTTAATTCCTTCGACAAATTGTGCGAAGGTACTGTTTCAGGAGAAGGAATAGAGGTGCTTACGAATTGCCTAGTCTTGATATTCATTTCCAGCCTGGCGACGCCGATTATTTTTGGGCGCAGCCCAGGTGAAATTTGTTCTAAATAATAACTAGCCTAGTCCGGATCAAAAGTTAAATCAACAGGACTGTGATTAATACCACCATTCAAAATTTCTGGTGATAAATGAAAATTGTTTCTTCATGCTAAAATAAATGGAGAATAATTGTCGAAAGATTTTGATGACCTATTCTCTTTGGTTTGTGAGATAATTAAAGAACGCATGACTGGTTATACCTAACGAAAACGAAAACAAGTTCCACAATTACAGTCTATGTTGTTTGTTTACCATTACGATGACTCTCTTCTGTTTACTATTTATTATCAATCGTTAGCAGGCTGCAAGTAAGTAACCGAATAGCCATAGTCTTTCATGATTCCATCTAAGTAACCTGTGGCCATTTATTCAGCCTTAATGTCCTAATTGTAATTTCAAACTTTGTCGGGGATTTTAGAAAACATGATTATTTTTTATCTCAGTGAACTGGCAAAACGACAGCCGTAGCATAACCTAATTACTTGAAACTGAAAGAAACCCAGTTATTAACTCCTTATTGGAAGAAAATAATATTCTTTATTAAAACATTAAGCAGATGTGGGAGCTAAACTCGAGAATCAAAAGTAATGCAAACCAAATTTACTAAACTAGTTAAGTGCGGTAAAATGCAATAATTTCGGGCGACTCCTCGTGGGTTCTAGTGAATGCTATGTGAGTAAAATGACGACTGCTTAAATCCATCAGCAGGTACGAGAGTAGATAAAACGGCAATATTTGGAAGTAAGGTGGTCTTATTGCGTTAAGAATAAAGAGAGCAACGCATAACAATTTTCTGCGATTCTCTCTGATGCTGTGTTCGGGTAAGAATCCGAATTATCAGGGCACTTAACATCTTGTTCCAAGGATCGTATCTTCATTCATTTATTCAGCCTTAATGTCCTAATGGTAATTTCAAAATTTGTCGTGGATTTTAGAAAACATGATTATCTTTTATCTCAGTGAACTGGCAAAACGACAGCCGTAGCATAACCTACTTACTTGAAACTGAAAGAAACCCAGTTATTCACTCCTTATTGGAAGAAAATAATATTCTTTATTTAAAACATTAAGCAGATGTGGGAGCTAAACTCGAGAATCAAAAGTAATGCAAACCAAATTTACTAAACTAGTTAAGGGCGGTAAAATGCCATAATTTCGGGCACCTCCTCGTGTGTTCTAGTGGGTTCTAGAGCAACGCACAACACTTTTCTGCGATTCTCTCTGATAATGTGTTCAGGGTAAGAATCCGAATTACCAGGTCACTAAACATCTTGTTCCAAAGGATCGTATCTTCATTCTTCATTTATTACTGAGAAGTTGATTGCGCGTAAACAAATACTCCCAGGTGATTAAACCTCTTGTTTTATGGATCGCTAATTACCATACCATTCTTTAATAACTGCTACGAGCAAATTTGTGTGAGGACTGGTTTTTCAGATGAGTGTACCCATGCGATCAGGGGAGGTAAAGTTTCAAATTTAGGACGGCTCAAAATAGTCTGGAGAGACTAGCACTGGAGATTTTATTAATACTATCATAATGCAGAGATACTACCGATTAAAAATATCATGGACAGGATCGCCATATGTGACAAAACCCGGGGAACAAAGAACACATTAGCGAAAGTACTACGGGACCGGTGGAATTAGCGGTTTTATGGGTGGGGCTAAATGAAGAAAAAGAGACCACCAACCTATTCACAAATCTATCCTTTCTTTTTGTTTCGAGTTAGTTGAGTTTCTTGCCCCGACACGTGCAGCTTCCTAGATCCGGTGGTTGGATGTCACGCTGACTATTATGCGTAATGTCATTCCTAGCTGACTTTACCAACTTTTTTATGGACCCTTGACGGGAGCAAGAATAAGGCCGGCGCTGCGCGATCTGCTGCGTTTTGAAACAAATTTTGCGTCCTAATACTTGACGCCCGGAAAGTTGCCATTTGACCCAAAAATTCGGCCCTCCTACGGCCAACGATCTATAGTGTCTGACCCTACTAACCCGGCAACGAATGCTAACCCCAACGAGCACACGGAATAACGTAAGGCTTAGCTTTGCATATTACACGGTCGAGTATTACACGTTGACGTATCCTTTGTCAGGCAGTTGGGTCGCATATTGCAATCGTGCCATATCATATAACTCCCGTTTGGGTATCCACGCCATGTGAAAGACCAAACGGAACTACCCTCAATTTTTTCTTATCGGTGTGTCCTTGCCGGTGGCAATCAGGTGTAAAAGCATGCCGGCTTACACATCTCCACCAGTCCTTTTCTCCTCCGTGCTGTCAGCAAAAACAGATGGGAGGCATGCATGTGTACGACAGGATGAGGTTAGTTGCACTCATACAGAGTGCCGAAATTTATAAAATATTATTAATCGTTCGCAAGCTAGCCCAAAACGTTGGGATAGTAATGATCGACATGAGGCGAAATTAAACCACAAAAAATATTAAAGGCAATAACAGGTTACTTTTAGAAATGCGAAAAATTCCGAAATGGGCAGTAATCGCTGTATGTGAGAAAAATTTCGTTTTACATGTCAGCAGGTCTGGTCACACACAAAACCGAATAAATAAATCATCCAAAGTAGAATTACTTTTGCAATTATTACTTTACTGGAGTTTGCATCAGCTGTAGCCTACAGTTCGAGTATAGATTCTATTTTTTGAGGAGCGGTTGACTAAGGCATTATGTTTTCGCTCGATTTCGCCAAAGAGAGCATCACAGGAACAAATTTATTAATAAGGCTGCATATTGACGGTCCCGGCAATAACTACTAAATTTTAGTAGAATTTTCGGGGTTTAAATATTATTTTGAGTATATTAAGAGAAATCTCCTTCTGTTAAATTGCTTTATAAGGATTTCTGGCGTTATAGCACGACAAATTTCAGATTGTCGTTTACATAAAAAATCTTCAATTTGAGACTTTGAAAATGGATTTTGCAAAGCCGTGAGTTATTGGAAATGCTTTCTCATGTAGACAATCGTGTTGGTTACTCAAACATGAAACCTCATCACTGAGGCAAATGAGCATCCACACCAACATTCGGCAATTAATATGATTTAGATCAATTCAACAACGTTTTCCAAAAGATATCTATTTAAAACGTCATAATTAGGTATTTCACTTATGAATTTATGCTCAGTCTACCTATTACCAAGGGTCAGTCAAGGTATTAGCTAGGACGTAGAATTACGTTTGAAAATACTTCATTAATGCATGCTGCAGGTAGTTAATTAATATTAAACGTTTTTAGAAATACCAACTATTTTAAATAAGCGAAAATGTCGAAAACGTAAAACGTCTCTGTAACTGAGCAAACATAAATTCTAAATATATAAGAAACCTGTCCAGGCAACAAGTCAAGTTAATAAATCAGTAAAAGAACAAATAGGTTCGAAGATAATCCTTTACTGAAGTTTGTGCCTAAGTATCCACCAAGAAAGAGTGCCATGTCAATTATGACAACGCATTCGAACTCCAGGAAAGTAAAATGGTCACCCGAAGGGCCCACGGCGAGGTTTATAAACGTCGGTTTCGACCTTGCTCCGATCAAACCAACATTGGCGACTGGTCTTGCGCATTTGACCTCGGTGCCAACATGCTTTTGGGGATATAGATAACGTGCGATTTATCAGTTTTCACGTGACTATAATCAGGAGAGCTTGTTAATACCCACTTTTCCCCTTGATGTGCTAGTTGAAGACAGTGACCGATGTTCTTCTTGAGTAGGAAGTGCGCACGCAAAGGTGAGGGAATATGCAAATGCTAGTAGTTCCAATAAATAAATAAATAAATAAATATATATATTACCGTCTGCAGTCACATTCAGTTGCCATCCCCCTTCGCCTCCACGACCGGGAGTCATAGCAGCCCCTCCCTAACCCACCCCAATCCAATTATGTGGCCATTCCTCACACCCCAGATGGTTGTCTGTCCTTATCTGTCCTGAAGCACAAACTGGTCATCTGACCATTTCATTTCTCCTCTGTTCATTTCGTCTGACGACGGTTTGGTGTGACCAACTTGAAAATTCACGAGTAAAACCCGATTTTTTCGACGAACCTTCGTTCTTCATTATCATCTCGGAATGCATACGACCTCAGTTATTCAATATATATATATATATATATATATATATATATATATATATATATATATATATATATATATATATAGAACAGAAACAACCGCCTTCAGTTTTTCCTTGATATTTCCCAAACCATTAACGTTTGTATTTAGAAAAAAACAATAACATATAAACAATTTGAAAAGTCAGCTTGGCCTTATCTGGTGATCTGTACTATGCAAGAGGGTTAAAACATCGTTTTCCAATTTGTAGTTTAATAACTTTAGGGAGAGAGCGATAGGAGAGAAGGGCATTGCGGATGCAACCTAAATGCAAGATTAACTGTTTGGACTTTGTAGCCAAAAACGAAAATTATTCATTTAAATGCTCTTTGCTCAAATCAAATCTTTAAAAAAACATTAATTCCCTTGACACTACTGTCCTTTAAATGAAATGCAGCTGTCCCAATGGGTAAACCAATGTTTGAAATTTTTTATTCTCCTGAACAAGTGCCTTAACTTGCCGCAGCAATTTTTTCCTTATCTCTTCTACCTTCTGAAAATAACTTACCTTTAGACTTTTCTTTATTTTGAAGAGTAGGAGGAACTCGCCGGTGAGAGGGGGGTTGGGTCTAGGTCGGGCAAGTAGACAAAGGGAAAAACTGTTGTCATGCTGATTAAGTCAAAACTTGCGGGCTTTGAACGCTGTGTGCGCAGGTCGGTTATCAAGATGAGGCAGCTAGCCCACCGGTCACAACATTTCAGGCTTTTTTTCGAACTACCTTGCGCAGCCGCTTCAGTACTAGCAGATAGTAATATTGGGTCACTTGAGTGACAATAGCAACACAAACGACTCCTTTGATGTCGAAAAAACCCTACTACAATGGACGCGTCGTTCCTTAAAGATCGTAACTGCAAATCTATCGAGCGCTTTGGGAGGGGTTTGATAAAACAGTCCCTCTGTTCACTGCGATGGTTTCTCCTTAATGCTTCTTGGCCAAATGAGGAAGAAGAGTGTCCAGTTAACGTGTCTTGCGAGAGCAGGCAGCACCGCAAACCCACCTGCCTACTTAAAATAAATATCCTTTTTGGGTAGCCCGTCATATGCCCTATTTGGTAATCAGGAAGTTTGGAGATTGAATAAAGCAACCGGAATATTAATTTGAACCAGAAAGTACGGTTTTGTAGAGTACACAACACATTTAGCTTTAATTCATAGTGACAGTTCAGCAAAATGATAAAAGGTCCGTGAAATGACCCAGTCAATATGTGCATGTCTGCTGCTTCGCCAGGCAAATGTCGTCATAAATTCCTATAAACATAGGAAACTGGTGCCTAAAAGATTTTACGGATTAGTTGCGCGATACTTTATAGTAACGCTTACTGATTACTTTGGCGATGCGCATGACTTCCTGAAGCACTGCTGCACTTGTATTCGCAAAGTCATGTCGTGACTAGGATAAGACAGTTTGAAAAAGCTTCTGAATAAGGAAATCTTACAGCATTTGCAAGCAATGTTCACTGATATTTTTTCTTTCAGAAACAACTTTTGATAACCCTAGAAATCCTGAAGGCAAAGCAGCAGTGAATATTGGCTGAGTTACTGTCGATTTTCCGAAAAAATTGGAATTTTTGCATATAAAATCGATCCAACACGGCCAAACCACAAGTATTTGCTATCAGGTGTGTTGGGAGTTTAAGGAGCTCATGCTCCATATTCGTGTGACCAAATTGGAAAAACTTGGTGGACGCAAAAGCATGACAGTAAGGGCAAGGCTTGAGTGCAGTCAACGCTCTTACCACCTCAGCTCCGAGGCCTCTGCGGGAACCGTGAATTTAATAGTTCCAGCATAGTTCAACGGTTGGAATCCGCCAATTCTGGAACAGTAAGCTGACTGCTCAAGCAGCATTACCAAAGCAATCAATCTAGAATCCACCAGATGACTACAAGGTTCACATACGTAATGGGTGCGGGTCTTGAACTTACTGTTGTCCATTGTGAGCCCACTAAGTCCACCGTTTTCTCAAAATTGAGTCGAGTGGTTTTTAAACTCCCCGAATCACCTATTTATTTTCCGTATAACGTTTCTGGCTTTACATAGGCTCAACTAAAAATGAGATTTCACAGTAAATGATGATGGATACTGCACATAAATGCATTAGACTTCGGTCCAAGTTCGATAACTTCGATGCCAGCTACTTTAATCTTAGAACGCCTAAGTTCATTAAGTTATCGATAGTTATCCGGGGGCATCCAATTTACTCAGGTAGAACCGTAATGGGGATCAAATTGCCCCTATTGTGGACAGAAGCCTCATCCGAAAAGTCAAATATGCGCCGTCCGGCTCCCCTGTCATTTGTTAACAAAAAAATAATCCGACTCTCTGATCTTCTACCTCTATTGGTAGAATTCTCTGGATGCTCAGTTAATCCGACTCTTTAGATTCTGTGTGCAATTTTAACTGTGAAATGTTTAAGTTTGGTAGGTTGGTATAGCATAAACCTGTTTCAGCCTCTTTAAAAGTTTCCATGAACTACGATACCCGACTCTTGGTTGTTTCCTGGCCTATAGGATTGTAACTTGTCCTCCACGCACTTTAAATTGCAACAGGATACTTAATTTATTTTCTGACCTTGACAGTGAATCTTTTTCTGTCAGGTATTATAAAATTAATTTATACAAAGCTTCCATTTTCTTTACCGATTTCCTTTACTTCTCAGTAGTGCTAGAAAAAATGACAAGTTAACCAAAACTTTACCACACCGAAACAATTAAAGATGATGTTGACGATTGAGATAAACATTTCTAGCTTATTTATCATTATCAGCAGACAGTAATGTCCCAAAACTGAAATGGAAAGACCTATGCTCTCAACTTACTATCAATACGCCACTGAAACTAAGCTCTCATCTTGTACACATTTAAAGTTGTTAAGAGGGGAATAAATTTCATGTGAATTAGACTGTTTTTTCTCTGCACTATCAGCCTTATGACTGCGTTCCGTCACTCCTTAGCTTCACGCAAGACTATAGAAAAATATAGGGAAAATCTTTATGAATTTAACTACTCGAAAAGAGGGTTGCATTCATACATAAATAGATCAAACACAAGTGTAAATTTACTATGCAGCTCACTTCTAACAATTCCTTATTACTTCCTCTTAGCGACTATACATTGAGTCATTTTAAACTAGACTACTAAGAGGTAAAACTATCGACTTTCTGCTGTTGCGAACGCCTTAAAATTCCTGTTGGCGCACGTATATGTAGGGAGTGAGTAAGCTGAAACGGAAAATAATTGCGTTTTTGGCAACATGCCGATTCAGCCACCAATGGCCGTCAGCCACAGGGTAGGCCTTGGCAACCCGAAATACAAATAACAGGAAAAAACCAGTGCAATCCAATTGGTTGGGAGGCCTGATGGTCGAAGCCCCATTGGCCGAGCGGTAGGAGATTGAACAGTGTCCAGGTATCACCCACCATTCGGTCAGAGTTTACCCTGCAGCCAACATCTTCGGAGTCCAGACAGAAGATGCGTGAGATCGTGCACATTCAGGCAGGTCAATGTGGAAATCAGATTGGAGCTAAGGTAGGCGGCAAGTTCACACATATCAGGCTTTTTGCATTTATTCTTGCCTGATGAGGCAAGATAACGTTTTGGTAAACGGATAGCGACTGAAATATAGATGAATGATGAAGTGTGACCAACAAATTTTAATTCAACATCGATATGTTGCAGAAAAAGACCGGTTGAATATCCCGCAGCTAACTGTCAAATTAAAATAACCGAGTAAATACTTTTTGAAACTAAAAAGACTTTGAAATGTTCTTGAAGGACCTTGTGCTCAATGAACCCGGGCAGGAAAGCAACGTGAACCCATTATGATGAGGTCGGAGCCTCAGTATGTGAGCTGTTGTTTTCGAATAGATAAGTGTACCGTTAAATATACAAGTAATTTGCCAGTTTTTAATCTCCGTATCTAGAGGCTGGTTTAGCAATTGCAAGCAAAATGACCAAATGCAATCAACTTCTAGCGTTGTCACTTTTCCTTCATCTGCCCGAGAACTAAGTTAAAAGTTATGAGCTGGAGGGCTTTTCATTACGGTCAGGGTGAAGACCTCCATTCCATCCATCCAGTAGTTAGCCCACAGTGATTATTTATAGAGGATTTTGGCAGCTTTGAATAATTGATTTCACGCATTTATAAAAAACTCAGCAATCTCAGTAGGAATTAAACCCAAGCCAGCAAGAGGAAGGCTTTATTACCGCCAACGCTTTGGTCAACTGAGCTTCGAGGCCCCACCGGGAGCCGTGAGTTTAATCCTATTTGTGTTAAGTTACTCGCGCATATGTTCAAACTTCCGTGTTCTATTAACATACAAGAGATTTGCTAAGTTTTCATTTTTGGACAGAATAGGGATATTGTTATCCGTATACACCTCACTTTAGAAGGTACAAGAGAGGTTTACAACTAGCTAGCAATCGGGAATAACCGTGAAACAACTGTCTGCATCTGGCGTGTTAGTATCTTAGGGAACTTTCAATGTAGTATACGTGGAATGCATCTTCTGGAACAACGCAGGCTTTCACGAGAAACTTAGCTAGTGGGCGGACCGAATGTTATTAAGAAAGAATAATAAAGCTCCAACTTGACCATTTCCTATGCCTCACCACGGAAGCTAAGGGACAGGCGTATGGCGTGCTGACGATTGGTAACTAACACAACACAGCTGTCTGCGTACGGCGCGTTAGTACGTTAACGAGCCCTAACGCCATTTCTAACCCTTTCTCTTTCTTCGTAATCATATCCTCAATCTTACCAGTAACCACTGTAAGCCAAGTCTATATGCCCCAAACAGGTAGAAGGCACTGACTTATTCTTCCGCCAGAGGGACAAATATTTAAACAAAGCTGCTGACGAATCAAAATTAGCAGCAAATGGTCTCAGGCCAGAGTCCATTGTCAAAAGTTTTGCACAGTAAGATGTTTTTCACTCGAAAACCAGGAAGGCTCTGGAAACCTTAAGATCAAATGTTTTGACGAAGATACAGCCATCTGAAGTAAAAGATGTAATACATTTTATACCCACTGATGTCAGGTCTGGGAGTTTCTAAGTTTTGAAAAACCCTAGTTCAGTGCATATTTAACTCCTCAAAACATTCCTTTGTAACCGAGAAGACCGGGAAAATTCCTGTTCTTACTTGGTTTAAATGCAGACATGGGCATGCTCGTTCACCCCATAGTCTCTATTATGTAGACTGAAGCAACCATACATTTTTAAATATCAGCGCTACGTGCCTTAATGGCTGCTTAGGTAACTACGCACCGAGCAGTAGTCAGTTCTATTCACAGTTTTACTACTTGCTATAATATTAGAACCCAAGTTGAAAATTTTCGGAAATAAAAAGTTAGTTACACGTAAACAGGACTAACTGTTACTATCTCCAAAATGTCTCTCATTCAAAAACTGTCATTGGATCTGCGCCAGTGACAGAATAAGGACTTTGAGGTAGAGGACAAATTAGCGAGCTGCTTAAATGCGCTCCGTTCCAGCTGGCCAATGGTTAGCCCAGAATGAAGCTGTTCGATGCGTTAACTTCAGGCAGAATAGGGATTCCGTTTGATTGGCTAAGTGTCGTCAAAAAGTTGAATTTTTGGTATTGACAGGTTATGTAGCCCCTCCAGCAGAGCATGGGACCGGGAACCACACAAAATGCAAGGAGAAGTTGATTTAAATTCTATAACGATAAGGGCTAGGACACGGGATTATTTGCTCTTATTGGGACTTAGCGTAAAGCGCTCCAATTCCCATGTCATGTTGGGGGAGGAAATATAAACAATCTAGCTTAAATTGCTCAACACTAACCATGAAGGTAAACGCAGCCCAAACCATAATCCTAACCTTAAAACCACTCCTATGCCTTCACGTAACCACAGCCCCAACCGTAACTAATGCAAGGAAAGGATAATAATATTTTGGATAGGTGGCCGAGACTGAGTTTTATGAAGTATTCCTAAGAGGGAGAAGAGTTTCAGGACGGCCGCTGCGGAGTTGTAAAAAATTGCAAAGGATCAAAGGCCCAAGTCGGTTGTTGAAAATCTGACACAGTGAGATATCCATCGTTCAGGAATCGATTGCAACCATCTTAAACCCTAGAATGGAATGCTTTGACAAGGAATTACGCACACACCAGGCACTAATAAGCCCACTTGATGAATAGAGGCAGCAGGGGCCACAATGCTTTAATTTTACTAAAGTAAAAGCCAGTTTATGTTTGGGACTTTTAATTTTCGTCATTAAACATAAATACGTACGAAAGTTCTTTTGCTACTTGACTTGCTTGCAGGCCTATGCAGGCTCCTTCACTCAGTAGATTATAATATGGTGAATTCGGTATCCATATTTTTTGGAGTATCAGTATCAGTATATTTGAGGGAGATGTAGGTGAGTCATCTTTGAATTCCCTATTTGTACATGCGAGTTGTGGTATCAAAAAAATAGAATCTCGATATGTTGGCGAGGCCAACATAGTGGAACAAAGTTGAAAAAAGAGCAGACAGTGAAAAAAAAATCCCGGTGATATTTAGGAGAAAAAACTGCCACCCTTGAGAGGTGGGGGGGTCCAACGGGGGCATTTCGGAGGTCACATGATGCTCCATTGCTGATTGCAGCGTCCGTTGAGGGATTTCAAAGGCTGAAATAGATGTCCAGATCATCCTCGGTCCATTGCGGTTCGAACCAGGGGATAACGTTCATACACCTCATGGACGACGGTCACCAGGTCCAGCTGATGCGAATACTCACGGTGTCACCAAGGTGTGTAAATAAGTTAAGCATCGAAAACCTCGAGGACCCCAGCATGGGAATAATAGGAGAATGCAAGCCCTCGAACAAAAATAACAAACAAGGAAATGTTACTCAAATATAACTAGTAGTATCATAAATGCCTTTCTTTCTGACGTCACACTTGCAGCTTTCAGTTAGTGTTGTAGCTCGCACCATGATATCGATCTAACTTTCGCTTAAAAACCTCCACGGAGTCCGACATTACAACATCCAGAGGAAGACTATTCCAAGCTTCGACTACTCTTTTGGAGAAGAACTACTTGCGAGTGTCTAGCCTTGCTCCAGTCACACGTAATTTGAGAGGATGACCTCTCAAGTTCGTTGTTTTTGCTAACTCGAAGAAATCCCCTGGCACGAGACAACAGTCCTGGATGAGTAGTATGCGAAATGTTAGTATCAGGTCCCCCCGAAGCTGTCTATAGTGCAAGGGAAAGAGATTGAGACTCGACAGCCGTGTTTAATAAGGCAGTGAGCCATGTCCAAGGACAAGTTTGGTTGCTCGCCTTTGGACCTTTTCGAGGATGTTGATGTCATTCGCCGCCCAGGGTCTCCAAGCATGGATAGCGGACTCCAACTGTGGCCGCACGAATGTTCCGAAAACTTTAGCGAAGCAGTCGGTAGTGAAGGCTGCAAAAGTTCGTTTAACGAGGTACAGAATCGACATGGCTGACTTCGCTACCTTTGCGCAATGTAGGGAGGGTTTAAGCGAAGGCGTGATCCAGACTCCAAGGTCCTTTTGGACATCCACTTCTTTCAATGGAATGCCATTCAGACTGTAAACCGTACGGTTCGAAGGATTGCTTTTCCCGACTCGTATGATGTTGCACTTGCTCTCATTAAACGGCAAGAGCCAGTCATTGGACCATTTCTGGAGTCGATTTAAGTTTGCCTGCAAGTTCTCTTCATCAGCCGCAGTTTGAATGACGCGCCAAAGTTTGAGATCATCGGCAAACATGGCAATATCGCAGTCCAGTTCGTTGGCACAATCGTTGATGTAGACAATGAACAGTATAGGGCCGAGAACAGAGCCTTGGGGAACACCACTCTCAACCTCAACTTTAGTCGACTGTTTGTCGCTGATATGCACAGTTTGTGAGCGGCCATTTAAGATGTTTTCTATCCATGTCATAAATCTACCTCTTACGCCTATGCGGTTGAGTTTATAAAGAAGGCGGTGGTGCGGCACGCTATCAAAAGCCTTTTTGAAGTCTATATAGACTGCTTGCACCGTATTACCACTATCGACCGTTCAGTCCAACGTTGTAAACAGTAGAGCAAATTTGTGACGCAGGATCTACCTCTACAGAAACCGTGCTGGGCTTCGGATAGCAGATTGTTATGTTCGAAGAACTGCATTAGTTGTTACTTAATTATTTTTTCCATGATTTTGCAGCAAACTGAAGTTAGGCTGACCGGTCGATAATTGTTAGCAGAGACCCGGCTTCCACCCTTATAAAGCGGTGTAATCCATGCGGGTTTCCAGTCGGCTGGTAGACTTCCAGTCTGAAAGGATGCTTGGAAAAGCGTAGAGAGTGGTTTTGCCAACTCTCTCGCGAGCTCTTTCAACAGCTTGGCAGGTACTTCATCGGGACCCGGAGACTTAGATTCCTTTAACCCCGAAAGTTCCTTGAGGACAGTAGTCTCGGTAAAATTAACAGGCTCGACTATTGTATCAACTTCGAAGCCATCGGTAGGGTGATAGTATCTCGTTTCCTTTGTGAAAACCGACTGGAAAAATTCCGAACGATGATTAGCCTTCGCACCGTCTTCAGTGAGGTCTATGCCCTCGGCAGTCCTCAGCAGGGGTATTGGATCCTTGTTCCGTGTATTCTGCCTGAGGTAACCGTAAAACAGTTTCGGGTTCACGGTGGCCCGGTTCAGCAGATCCACTTCAAAAGCCCTTGACCCGATTTCTCTGCATTTTATACGCATTTAGAGATGCAGGAGTTCCATCCGTAAGCGATATTTTCCATAATCTCCGCTTTTTGTTAACTTCGATTTTTAAGGCCTGCGAAAGCAATCGCGGTCTGTTCGTTAAATTTTTTCTCAAAATTAGACAGTGTTTTCCATGAGCCTGTGCAGTATGTCCCGGAACGTTTCCCAGTCCTTGGTTACGTTTCCAAAGAATAAAGGTTCCCACTGAGTGCGCATGAGTTCGGCCCTCATTCCACCGAAATCGCCTTGCCATATATTCCTTCTGATTGTTGTGGGTCTTGCTGGTATAGAAAATAGTGAGTACTCCCATCGCAGAACCACGTGGTCACTTTTGCCTAGCGGCGGTAGACACGAGACTTCGTCAATGCTGTCGTGCGACTTCGTGAAGACTAGGTCCAGGCAATTGGCCTGTTTTCCTTCGCACACCCTGGTTGGAAAAGTGACGTGCTGTGTGAGACATAGCTTTAGTGTCGTTTGCCTCAATAGATACGCACGCAAAGCAGGCCGATTTCTCTGCATCCAGTAGCTGACGTCTCTCATAAATTGAGTATAAAATTTTGAAATGTGGTTTAACTTTGAGAGGATTACTTAAATAGGTTTTACTACGGATTATCATACAAAATAAGTCAAACATATTTCAGTAACGATAGAGTGTCTGTTTTTGAATAAACTTCTCGAAGGAAGCTCTCAAAGGTAACATTCAGCAAAAATTCACTGTCGAGGCAGCGAACATTTTTAAAATTTGTTTTAAATACGTCATAAAAGCAATAGAGTTTTACAGGAGATATACCCAAAATGTTTGTTGTACTCGTTTGGTAGAAAACCACGTCTTTTTTAAAATATGTGCTTGAAGAAAACATAAAAGTGAACTGAGAAAAATTTATGATTGTGAGATTTTACAAGAACCTGAAATAATAAATCACAAAGTATCGATTCACTACGTTTATTTATGCTGCTTATGCAGTTCACAAAACGATCCACATTCAGTTCAAAATGTTTTGAACTGTTCTCAATACTATAGAAAAATGAATGATTTTCTGTACATGGAAACTATCCGGCAGATATGTTGAAAAGCCTGAACACACATACAATAAAAAGTCAGACTCAATTTTAATCCAAAATTGAAAACAAAACATTTTCGAAACCAAAATACAGCCATTTTAAAAATGCAAAACGTAAATTTCTACCGAATGATTTTAAGAAAAAAATAAGTTACTTTATGTTGTTTTTAAAAAAAAATCAATGTAAAAAGTTAATTCTTAATTATTTATCCTACAGAATATGGGCCGCATTAATTACAAAGTTGTATGAGCACTATATGGTCCCCCCTTAACGTCGTCCAAGAATATATGAGCTTCCTTACACGGAAAGTTCGCACCACGTAGTTTGGAAACCGTGTGGGCAGGTGTTATTCAAGCTAAGAGTAAAAGGTTTTCATGAAGTTTGAAATTTATTTGAAACCCAAACATTCCAGGTCTTCAGGTATGGAATTAGGGAAGACGCAACTTGGAAGAAAGAATATTTTTTGTGCTTTCTATAAACAATAATTAAGTAAAAAGGATATCAATTCTCAATGTGAAACATGTAAACTTCTTAGGTAGGGAATCTTTTCCTAGGAAGATGTTTGCAAATGACCGGAAAGAAACTAATTCAAAAGCCACCATCTTATCTTTACTGAAATTTATTTGCGACTGGGTTGTATGGCGATTGGTATCACTGCGCAACGAAGATAATTCATTTTAATCGAAAACTGCAGAAAGTTGGTTAACATTTTAAAGGATAGATCAGCTACTGTGGCTATCCCTTGTCCTATTTTTACAAACAATCTTGTCAGTTTTGGGAAGTGATATCTGACGAACATGGAATTGAGCCGACGGGCAACTACCACGGGGACTCCGATCTGCAGTTGGAGCGCATAAACGTCTACTACAACGAGGCGACAGGTGGCAAGTACGTGCCTCGAGCAGTCCTCGTGGACCTCGAGCCTGGCACAATGGACAGCGTGCGGGCCGGCCCATTCGGCCAGCTCTTTCGACCCGATAACTTCGTCTTCGGCCAGAGCGGGGCTGGTAACAACTGGGCCAAGGGTCACTACACGGAGGGTGCAGAGCTGGTGGACGCCGTTCTCGATGTGGTGCGAAAGGAGGCGGAGTGCTGCGACTGTCTGCAGGGTTTCCAACTCACACACTCCCTTGGTGGAGGCACGGGTTCCGGAATGGGTACACTGCTGATCTCCAAGATCCGCGAAGAATACCCAGATCGCATCATGATGACCTTTTCAGTGGTGCCATCACCTAAGGTAAGTACTTTACTGGCATAAAATAAAATTACGTAGGGTCCTTGAATACATCCATACTATAAACATTATTTCGTGGATTGAGCACAAACCACTCATACTACAAGGTATACAAACGTCCGGAAAAACTTCAGAATAACAAACGTCATGCATGCACACATATTACCCCACAATGAGTGTAGGCTGATCTCCACCGCTACAATAATGAGGAAAATAGCAAGAACAAGAAGACCAAGAACAAGAACGAAAAGAACAACAAAAACAACAACAAAAACAACCAACAACAACTACTACTACCAATACGACGGATATTTGTATTACTACTATTACGACAATTTGTATAAATAATATTATTACTACCTTCGCAATCAGTTCCATCATCGCTGCTTGCAATAACCCACTTCTTCTTCTGATACTGTTATTACTGCTGCTACTACTATTACCACTTATACCAACATTAATAATGCTGCTTGTTCTCCTCCCCTCCTAAACAGCATGACAATCATCATAATCACTCGGACCATCACATTTACGCGGACTAACATTTGCATTATGATGACATTTTCAGTGGTGTCATCACCTTAGGTAAAGAGTTATCTTGCATAAAATGACATTAATTAACGTCTCTGTCATCGTCATTACCATAGCCACTACTTCGTGGATGAAGTAAAAACCACTCAAAGTACAGAAACTATAAAAATTTCGGGAAAAATGCAGAATGGCAGACGTTTTTCTACATCGGCATGCATTCATGTTGCCCCACACTGTGCGTAGGCTGATTTCCTTGATTGTAACAATAA
>WEDG01006094.1:62500-84198 GCA_017591395.1 Schistocephalus solidus
TTGAATGCATCCGAGAGCGCATCATTTCTGGCTATGGAATTCCCTATTCCATCAGAAATTTTGTAATTTCAAGCCCGCTTAGAAAGTTTCGAGAGTTTAAAATCTGATATGCAAAGTTCAGTCATGGTTGAAACGACATTTTAAACGCAAAGTTTTGGTATGAAAGTAATATAGTCAACGAACATCTAAAAAAGACTTTGCTGCCTTCAATTCACCTGCTTATAAAAACTAGCAACAACTCATTTCGGTAGCTCTTTGATACCATATTTTTCTGTGACAAATAATTTAAGAGTTCAAAAGGTTTAATGGTCAAACAATGTGATTGTTGGACATATCTTCAGTTAATAAGCTGAGCTCTACAATTTCTCGAATTCTTTCTGGGTTTTGATTCAATATACGAATATATATATATATATAGTGTGCATTCCGAGATGATAATGAAGAAAGAATATTCGTCGGAAATCGAGTTTTGCTCGTGAATTTTCAAGTTGGTCACACAAACTCGTCGTCAGACGAAATTAACAAAGGAGAAATGAAATGGTCAGATGACCAGTTTGTGCTACAGGACAGACAAGGACAGACAACCAACTGGGGTGTGAGGAATGGGCACATTATTGGATTGGAGCCGGTTAGGGGGGGGGGGCTGTTAGGGCTCCCTGTGTCGGAGGCGAAGGGGGATGGTAACTGAGTGCGACTGTAGACGGTAAACATAATGGTTGTCGATGCGGGATGGGGACAGAGGTAAGTGCACCGATGTTGGAGGTGTTAATAGTCTCAACTGTTGTTTGCCATGTCAGGGGAGGGGGGTGGCTAGACAGTGAGATTCAACATGGCCCAGAAAAGGTGAGCGGTCCTGGTTAGGTTGTGGGCGCAAGTCAGTGAGCCGGGCACGCAGGCCTTCGTATTGAGAGTCCAGATAGATATGGCGGTTGATGCTGTTTGTGTTGGAGTGCCAAGCTTCGAGGACTTCTCGTGCCTGCTTAGTGTCAGCCATGGCGACCACTTCGGTTGCGTTCCAATTGAAGCGGTGGTCACAGTCCACGGCAAGCGCAAACACGAGGGACAAGGAATCGCGTCGGCGGATGGCCAGTTTATGTTCGTTTATGCGGGTCCAAAGTTGTCAACCCACGTGGCCTACGTATGCGCTAGGGCAATTTGCACACGGAATGCGGTAAATTACATTCGTTTGCTGCTCTTTTACTGTGGAGTCTTTGACTCGCGATAGTGCTGCGCGCAGGGAGGACGCCGGTTTGTGAGCGATGGAGATGCCAAACCGATTTACTTGTCTGGCGATCGCTTCGGAAATTCCTTGCATGTAGGGTAGACAGTAGAATTTCCGCGAAACTGTTTCGCCATTAGACTAAACGCTTTGTGGTTGTCTCTGGCGTCTGAGACAGTTTTTCACAAAGGTGACCGGGTATCCATTGAGTCAGAATAAGCGACACAAGTAAGCAAGTTCCTTCGTAAGAAGGTCCTACTGATCTCCTTTGTCCCTGAGGACACGCACACAAACATACGAAGCTGCGCCACGGGCCTCCTTTGGCAAAGGAAACACCGCCAAGTGTTATCGATCGACGAAGAAAAAGGACTACGGTCTCTGAAGACTGAGGACAGCATAGTTATTGTGCCGGCTGACAAAGGTGGCACGACTGTCATTATGGAAAAGGTTGATTACATCAACAAAGCTAATCGAATCTTAAACGATCAAGACGCCTACACATAAATCACTGCAGACCCTAAAATAAGCTGGCCGCAGCCCTGAAGTAGAAAGTGAATGAGCTCACTCGACTGAAGCTCATAAGTCCTGCTGATTCTAAATTTATGATTCTCAGTGATCCCCGTATCGCACATGCGTATGGCCTTCCAAAGGTGCACAAAGCCGAAGCACCACTGAGAATCATAGTACCACTCATTGGATCACCCACGTACAACCTTTCCAAATGGTTATACAGGTACCTGAAGCATCTGACTGATGGATCGCAATATAGCGTCAAAAATTCCCAGGCCTTCCTTTAGCAGATCCAATGCGTCAATGTAAGTCCTGATGAATACATGCTATCATTCGATGTAGTTGCCTTATTTTCCTCAATACCTCATGACCTGGCAATTGAGAGTGTAGCTCGACGCCTACAAGACAATCCTGTCAATATGCCATTGCAACACGTTCTAGATATGCTTAAACTCTGTCTGAAGAACAATTGTCAATTCGAAATGAAATATTATAAACAGGTTAAGGGCACTCCAATGGGCTCGCCGATATCGGGTCTCCTCGTGAAATTCGTATTAAACCAATTAGAGGAGGATGTAATGCGAACTTTCAAGCCAAAATTGTGGCTCTGATATGTAGATTATACCTTTGTTATCATGAAAACCTGTGAGTTTGAGCAGCTGCATCAGAGCCTGAATAATATTTTCCCAGCTATCCAATTTACTCGCGAAGAGGCAACAAGAAATATCCTCCCGTTTCTAGAAGTGAGTATTTGAAAACTGGAGAATGGTGACTTGACAACAAGCGTGCACCGCAAAGGCTCAAATGCTGAAATCATACTTAACTATGATAGCAATCATCCAGCTAACCACAAAAGGAGTTTCGTCCAAACGCTTTTTCATCGGGCTTTTCGCTACTGTAGTAGTGAAGACCTTCTTAGGAAGGAACTTGCTTACTTGTATCGCTTAATCCGACTCAATGGATACCCGGTCACCTTTGTGAAAAACTGTCTCAGACGCCAGATACAACCACAAAGCGTTGAGTCTAATGGAGAAACAATTTCGCGGAAATTATACAGTCTACCCTACATGCAGGGAATTTCCGAAGCGATCGCCAGACAAGTAAATTGGTTTGGCATCTCCATCGCTCACAAACCGGCGTCCTCCCTGCGCGCAGCACTATCGCAAGTCAAAGACTCCACAGTAAAAGAGCAGCAAACGAATGTAATTTACCGCATTCCGTGTGCAAATTGCTCTAGCGCATACGTAGGCCACATGGGTCGACAACTTGGGACCCGCATAAACGAACATAAACTGGCCATCCGCCGACGCGATCCCTTGTCCTCGTGTTTGCGCACGCCGTGGACTGTGACCACCGCTTCAATTGGAACGCAACCGAAGTGGTCGCCATGGCTAACACCAAGCAGGCACGAGAATTCCTCGAAGCTTGGCACTCCAACACAAACAGCATCAACCGCCATATCGATCTGGTTTCTCAATACGAAGGCCTGCGTGCCCGGCTCACTGACTTACGCCCACAACCTAACCAGGACCGCTAATCTTTTCTGGGCCATGTTGAATCTCACTGTCTAGCCACCCCTCCCCTGACATGGCAAACAACAGTTGAGACTATTAACACCTCCAACATCGGTGCACTTACCTCTGTCCCATCCCGCATCGACGACCATTATGTTTACCGTCTGCAGTCGCATTCAGTCACCATCCCCCTTCGCCTCCGACACAGGGAGCCCTAACAGCCCCCTAACCGGCTCCAATCCAATTATGTGGCCATTCCTCACACCCCAGTTGGTTGTTTTGTCCTTGTCTGTCCTGTAGCACAAACTGGTCATCTGACCATTTCATTTCTCCTCTGTTCATTTCGTCTGACGACGGGTTGGTGTGACCAACTTGAAAATTCACGAGTAAAACTCGATTTTTCCGACGAACCTTCTTTCTTCATTATCATCTCGGAATGCATACTACCTCAGTTTTTCAATATATATATATATATATATGAAGAAAGAAGGCTCGTCGGAAAATCGAGGTTTACTCGTGAATTTTCAAGCTGGTTACACCAACCCGTCGTCAGACGAAATGAGAAGTAAGAGTTGGGATTGTCACGCTGGAGGGTTTAGGGGCCGAGAGGTTACATCGACAGACTGACGCCATGGGGGGTTTTGGGGGCCGTGAATCCTGTTACGATAGCTGTCGCATGTAAGGGGAGGGGTGCTAGAGTTATGATAGCAAGTCAAGTGGCGGGAGATGCAGAGTCAGCGAGGATACACTTGGCTGGGCACGGATAAGCAAATGTTGATTGGGCGCAAGTCAGTGGACCGTGCACGCAGACCTTCGTAATGCGCATCCAGATCGACGTGGCGGTTGATACTGTTTGTGCCGGAGTGCCAAGCTTCGAGGAATTCGCGTGCCTGTTTGGTGCTAGCCATGGCGACCACTTCCGTTCCCTCCCAATTGAAGCGGTGGTCGCAATCAACGGCGTGCGCAAACACGAGAGACAAGGGATCGCGTCGGTGGATGGCCAGTTTGTGTTCATTTATGCGGGTCCCGAGTCGTCGGCCTGTATGGCCTACATAAGCGCAAGAGCAATTCGCACATGGAATGCGGTAAATAACATTGGTTTGTTGCTCTTTGGGTACGGGATCTTTAACACGTGATAGTGCTGCCCGCAGGGGAGGACGCTGGCTTGTGAGCGATGCAGATACCAAATCGGTCTAGTTGTCGGGCGATCGTTTCCGAAATGCCCTGCATGTATGGCAATGAAACGAATTTCCTCGGTTCTACTTCTCCATTAGAGCTCTAATATTGTGGTTGCCTGTGACTTCTGAGACAGTTTTTCACGAAGCTCATCGGATATCCGTTAGATCGGAATAGTTTGTATAAATAGGCAAGTTCTTTTTTAAGTAGATACTCGCTGTTACAGTACCGAGAGGCGCGGTCCCTAAACCCTCCAGCGTGACAATCCCAACTCTTAGTCGTCATCAGCTAGTCATACCCAATGCCAAGTGTGGCACACCTGGGATTCAAACCCGCAATCTTTGGTATTTGAGTCGAACGCTCTAGCATTGAGCCACGGGCTCGGTATTTTGTCGGTTTTGATAGGGAATATGAGGATAGTGTGGGGCTCACCGAGCTGCTTAAGGAACATCTATGTTCCGTTGTGCCCTGGATTGGGTATGACTGGCTGATGACGGCTAATAAGCCAGAAATGGCCATTCCGGTCTCCCTTGTCTTTGTCGGTTCCATTTCATCATATGCTACACGTCGCTATGCGACCGCCTGCGAGAGCTCTAGTCTGAGCTCCAGGGCTCAACGGAACATACACGTTCCTTAAGCAGATCGGTGAGCCCCACAATATCATATATATATATATATATATATATATATATATTTATAGCCGCAGTCACTGAAATACCACATGTAAACATCGCATTCAACCAAAATGTCTATTGCGGCGTGTGGGGCTTAGCCATAGCTTCACGGATAGAAGCCTTAACATAATGCACAAATACAGGGCAGATTGCAAAGTCTGGTTTTTTTAAAAAGGACTAAAGCGACATACATAAAATTTATTTCGTTTATTTGTAGTCACCCAAAGACAAAGCAAACACACGGAAATCTGGTTCCTATTTTGCGAGAGCTGTGGTGGATTTTACCTTCAACATGTGCCCCATTGGATATTGCGAGAATTTTTTAAACATGTTAGCGAATACTTCCCATTGTTTTCCGTGAAAATACTCTGTTTTAACAGCTGATTGACTTATTTAAATTAGGTCTCTGATACCGTCGTTGAGCCCTACAATGCCACGCTGTCAGTTCACCAGTTGGTGGAGAACACGGATCAGACGTTTTGCATCGACAATGAAGCCCTCTACGACATCTGTTTCCGCACCCTGAAGCTCACTAACCCCACCTACGGTGATCTGAATCATCTTGTTAGTGCCACAATGTCCGGCGTCACCACTTGCCTCCGTTTTCCGGGGCAACTGAACGCCGATCTGCGCAAACTCTCCGTTAACATGGTGCCTTTCCCGCGACTGCATTTCTTCATGCCCGGCTTCGCCCCACTGACGAGCCGTGGCAGTCAACAGTATCGTGCTCTTACCGTGCCCGAACTGACTCAACAGATGTTTGACGCCAAGAACATGATGGCCGCCTGTGATCCGCGCCATGGGCGCTACCTCACGGTGGCTGCCATCTTTCGCGGTCGCATGTCCATGAAGGAGGTGGATGAGCAGATGCTCAACGTTCAGAACAAGAATTCCTCCTACTTTGTGGAGTGGATACCAAATAACGTGAAAACAGCTGTCTGCGACATTCCACCGCGTGGCCTCAAGATGTCTGTTACCTTCATTGGTAACAGCACTGCCATTCAGGAGCTGTTTAAGCGCGTGGGCGAACAGTTCACCGCAATGTTTCGTCGCAAGGCGTTTCTTCACTGGTACACCGGTGAGGGCATGGATGAGATGGAGTTCACAGAGGCCGAATCAAACATGAACGACCTGGTCAGTGAGTACCAGCAATACCAGGACGCGACTGCGGACGATGAAGGCGACTTCGATGAAGACGACGAAGAGATAGTCGACTAGGGCGCCCAGTCTCATTTTGTTTACTCGCGTGACCCATTACATTTTCGTAGACTATTTCGAGAGAACTGGTTTCATGCATTTTTGTCTTCTCTGTCATATCTGCACCGCGCTTGCACACCTATTGCTTTTTATCCACATATACTGCACTAAATTAAACTCTTTCGTATGTTTATCAAGGGAAAATGTGTCTTCACCGATGATGTCACGAAACTGGCACCCATTATGAGAGGGATCGTCTACGAAAAACCTTCTAAATAGCGAATGGTTAAAGGACGTTAAAAGAAACCTCCCCAAAAGGAGTAAAGGTCGCCTTTCTTACGGGGACGGTAGGAATAGCAGTGCTGTGTGAGATTAAAAAATCCTCAAGTTGTCCCAGTAAATACCTGCATCATTCTTGCCAGACTGCAAAAATGTTCAGGATATATTGATCCCGCAGAACCATTTCCACCAACGCCCAAAGAACAAGCAAAGTTTAAGGACAAAAATAGCAAAAATGGTCAAACCAAGAACAGTTGAACACGGAGTCCTCGGAAAATATTCGAAAATTGTAGTTGGGAATTCACCAATCTGCCTAGTTATAAAATATACAAATCCAAATAAAGTTAGAGCATGAATAGCAGAAACTAAGTGATTTATGGCACTAAGCCTAAATATTGCAATAAGATGGGGCATAAATACAAGTAGAAGGACATTGCGGACAAAAAGACTAGACCGACCTTCTCTGGTTTATTTGCCGTCATAAGCCAGTTATATCTAATACCGGTTGGCAACCCCTTAGACTCAAACCCAAATGATGTTTGGATCAAATCCCAAAGCAAAATGGAATGAGGAAATCCAGTAAAGCGATTGACTAACGTCATCTACCATATCCATATAAAACATTCCGGTGAAACAGGTAAGCGAAATCGAAAAACTATTGAAAAAATCATCTTAAATGTACTTTAATTATCGTTTGTTTTTACACCTAAATCAAAAATGCTTCATAAAGTACAACTGAGAAACCTAAGGTCTTTCTGCTAGCAAACGGTATGCCTCAAATTTGGAATATTTAAGCCTAGAAAATAAATAACTTCGTAAGACGTCATCAACTTCTGCTAAAGGAAACGTCCTTTGGTTGGTAAGCTGAAATATTAAGTGAGAAAGTGGGAAGAAGGCACTGTGAGCAAACAACAATGGAGTTGATTGCATCTGCATCGGTTTCAAGAAGATCAAGTCTGCACATTAACGAACGGAATAGTTCCTACTTACAGTAGGATGTAGAATTGACCAGAAACACTTTTTTCAGTCCAAAGTCGAAGGTTAGAGAAATACATATAGTCCTGCCATTCCCCCGTCAAACATCGAAAGAGTGAAAGGAAAATGTAGGGCTACGTAACTAAAGTCCATGAAGTAGAGGATTGCGTCCCACCTAAATTGTGACACCCATATCGATTGAATTTGCCCAAATGTTTCAGTACAGCCATCTGAGCTACCAAGAGAAAGTAAGTAGCAACAGTGTAAATTTTAAAAGTAACTTAACTTACTTTTTCGGTAATACATCAGGCCACTACAGTTATATGGAAATTGAATAGGTAAACCATGGACAGGGCTTATGTGTCTCGGGGAGAGGAATACACATTTCTAGCTTGATAATTTTCGAGTTATCTTCTTGCACGTCTAAGCGTTATGAATTACCGAGTCGGTACCAGGTTTCATATTGAACACTAGCAAACTATTCGAAAGGCCGATAGAAACTTGTGCTAGCAACAACTGGGGCTGTAGCTACTCAGTAAGAGAATCTTTAACTGCTTTCAGAATATTTCAGTACACAGTCTGCTTTCCATGACCGACTCCAGTTTGTTACCACATGCCGTCCAAACATCCTGATGACAGTCATGCGCAATGCACGTATTTCAAATAAAAACATCGCTCATAAGCTACCGCTCGACCCACTTCCCTCTTTGGCTTTGTTCAAGTTTAAAACAGTTAAAGAAGACAAAATTTATTTCCAAATGTCTATAAGAAAGAATATTTTTGGGCATGTTTTATATGCAATATTTTTGAATTCATGAGGACGTCAAAAATCAATGAGGAAAATTTAGGCTACTTAATTGTCCTTTTTTGCTAGAGTGAAGATTTTACAGGCCACCAGAAAGAATCCTGTTCAAATGTCGGTATCCTGTGTTGACTTAAATTGCGTAGGTTTAGGATGCATGATAACTACTTTTGCAACTACCGAATATTCATAATTGGTCTGTCATACAAATTCTACTCTCTAAGATGTATCTTGTTCTCTGACTGGATATCAAGCGCACAACACTTTCAGCCTGCTAATGCTTTAAAGTAACCCCAGAAGGTCCATACTACATCAGTCTTCCCAGCGTTGCGGCCAACAAAATGCTTCTACACAGATTGCATGGCAAGGAAGAAACTACGAGACCAAACGGACGTAAACAGAATTTAACAAGGTACAAAATGCATTAAACCTGCCGACTACGCCCAAACAACACCGGGAAGGTGCGATAGTGTTGAGACATCAGCGTTCACGGGATCAAGGAGACGACAAAATTCCAGCTTGGTGTAGGCAGTTTTGAAAATCCACACTTGGAGGCACAGACAGTAGCATTATAGAGAATGTACAGTAGGTGAACTTACACATGCAATGTGTGACCAAATTTTAATTGAGTAATTTAGCGTACATTTGGTCCTGTTATTCTCGTTTGTTGTCTAGATTTGAGGCTCAGAAAGCCTTTTGCTCTTAGGCATACTACATGTCGACGTTTTATGTGGACGATCATTTTTCTTGGCAACGAGTTTTTATATTTGGGTGAATCTTCGAAAATGACGCAAACGGCCATTTCCATTAGAAGGAATATCCAAAAGCTCACTTTTTAGTAACATGTTTTTTAGAACTATCTTATAGTGAAGGCCCTTCCTTTATCACTCAAAAAATAAATAAATTTTACGAAAGATTATTTCTCTCAATATGCACAAACTGGTATATTTTAGCTTTCACCTGAGAATCCGATTTAAATTTATTTATCACATTTACAATGAACTTTCACGTTTTCAGAAATTGCACTTTATTCAAAAGATAGTATATACCAATAAAATAATATTACCTTTCTCATTCCCTTTAAATTTTCAATCACTTAAGGTTGCTTCTTTATATTTGAAAGCTTTGGTACATGCTTTAATGCCGGTTTGCAAGTGATTATCAATCTTTATTAAATTTCAGCATTTTGAATCTGCTGGATCACACATTGTATGATAAAACCTCCTTTGGCAAGTTCTGAATCATTTTCTCCAAGAAATATGATGACATATTCAGATTGTTTTGATCTAGAATTACTAATTTGGACACGGACTTCATAGGTGCAGCCGCAAAGCTTATGCAACGAGCCAAGTTAAATGAGATTTTTACATCATTTACTTTGCATATTTTCAGTACTGTTAAGTTTATTAGCATTTTTATTTGAAAACTGATTGAACCCCTTCGTCAGTTAGTTCATAATGCTAGATAGCCAAGGGGCAGGTTTGTATGCACCTAAATCACAGACCGATGCAACCCTGCGACCATCAGCAGATCGGAATCCGTCCTAAAAATAATATTCATGAACTTTCGCGCACGCTCTTGTAAAGAACCACTTGAGTAGCATGGAGAAGTGGATTGTACACCAGGATCAGGAAGTCTGGTAAAGGAATGTGAAGAGTAGTTGCCACCATGATCGTAAAATCAGAGAAGGTGACAGTTAATCATTGAGGTACCGGACAAAATACTGACAGCAACTCTTCATTTCTAGACTGCATTTGTTCCGCTTGAAAGGTTTCTACTGGATAATTCAGTAAAAGGATTTCCTAATCAAAATATAGGACTGCGTATATTGCATGCAAAGTATATATATTTTCTGCCCACCTTCCCTAGTACATTTGAAGACGCAACCTTTCCCAATCGTTCGGTGTATTTAAGTGCGATCATGAGTTTTTACATAGAGACTAAATTGTAGCTATGTATGTGAAAGTGCAGTTCACCAAGCTGGCCCGAGTAAAAAAGGGACTGTCTTTGCTTCTTGGAGCTTGAACTGGCAGCTCTGGTAATCGTGTGCATGGGGGACTGAGAGTCATGCTCAATGGTTCCATAGAAATGTGATTTCAGTGCTACACTCATGCAGATGAGATCACAGAACCACTATCTTATTGTCACAAAAAATGTTGTGAACGTATCAAGCGTGTGTGGCGCAAGTAGACAGGTTATTCAACTTTGTTAGGCACTGGACCTGAGCCCCCCGCGGGTCGATCTGCCACTCACTTGTCACTGGACAAAGGGGGGTGAGGGAGGAGGAAGTGAAGACAGATACTGCGAAAAGGTTGATCGGATTCTAAAGTAATTCCCGAAGGAAATGCCTATATTGCGTCAACTATACTGTAAGATAAACCGTGAACATCACGGTCCATGATGATAAAACTGCTAAACATTCCCCGTCATTGCGATTCATGATTAAACTACAGCATGAATGCAAATGCCATAAAGAAAGGGAAAATAAATTAAGTCTACATTATTAGATATGAAAATGTGCTTTTTGTAGTGAATTTGACCAGAAAAATCTGGAAAATGAGAAGTTAAACGTTGAGGCAAACTAAGGGACGAAGTTCATAGCTTAGTTTGTGGGCATAAAAGTCAGCTTTGCATAATACAGTGTTAATAATTTTTCCGGCTTGAGTGTTTTTATATCATTGATCACTCCAAAGAGAAATGGGGGCATAAATACTCACACTGGGGAAGAAATGTTGGTCAAATTACAAAAGTAAACACGCCTCATGACTGTAATATTGCATGATGTTACAACACCAGAAACTTAAAAATATCCCTTTATCCTGTCTATTTTAAGACGAAATGAGAAATTTTAGTAACTCTGACCAAGTGGCGCGATAAAATGCGCGCAAGAAGAGCAACAAAGTCGGATGAAACCAGCCACCAACTATTTCATCCTCTTGCTTACTTTATGCTCGATTACAGCCGGCGCAAATTCCATGCCCCTTGTGGAGCTCGTTAGTCCAATGCAGCGGTTACAGACAACTTTGAACACTCAAGGACACGCAGCTCAGATTTAAAAGCGTTATTATAAAAAATTTAAAATTCCTTCTCTTCCTGGTGTTCTTTGTTCTGATCCCGCATTCCTGAACAGCAGTCAGTTTTCAGTAGAGGTGTGTGAGTGCCTTTATTCAGTAGTTCATATGCAATCCTGCATGGTAAATATCACTATTCATGGGCTACGTTGGTGGCTTGCGTGAACCTTATAGCAAGAGAGACTTGTTAAGTATCCCTCTCACCGACTCTTATCAAATCTACTACCTTCCAATGATCTCTCTAATGTACTTGTTCCAATGAAAACTTTGGTTCAAACTGAGTAAGATAACTGGGCGCAAGTTCTGTGGTAGCGTAAATCCCTTACCTGGTCAGTTCAACTGCCGTAGTACGACGGTATCCACCGTATGCCCTATAGAAGGGTGGTGCAGGGACGGTGACTTGCGCGTAAATTAGTTTTAAGTGATAGTAGACTTGCACTGCATCTACCGCACTCTCTCTTCCCCTATCCGCCTGTGTACAGTGTCTAAACATAGACAAGAAGACCGGAGGTGGGGTCGGATACAGATGAAGCATTTCCCACGAGTGGGAGAGCGGGGTGCGGCATGAGCCTGCACCTAAGCGGGCACATTTTCAGCACACGCACCCCCCATGTTAGGAATTTTTTCATGGGACCCCATCACAAAATAATAACGTCTGCCAAACCCTGATTTTGCCCCCGTGTTGGTCCAGCGCATTTACCACGCGGCCCGCGTAGGATAATGTAGCGTTAGCAGCCGTAATGCTGCCAACCTCGCTCCATTCTCTGCCTACTAGCAGGCCGGCTGTGTCAGGACTTTGTGTGCGGGTAAATCCCTCACCTACCGATTTCCCACTTAGAACTAACACTTGTCCAGGTCAAACGAAAAGATGATGCCGATTTAACGCAGCTCACAGGTCTATGTGACTTCCTCCATATTCAGTAGAAAGCTAGTTTGATTAGGAATTTAAATGTTTCTGCCGAAATGCTCATCACAAGCTGCATTTACAAAACTATTGAATGACTTTCAACGGCTACTGATAAAGCACTACACGGAGAGCGCATGCATAATTCGTTGGTGAATTACCGACCGCTCGATGGATTTTTCGGACAGATCAGACACATTTTAATTCTGCTATACTAGGACGCCCAGTGTTGCAAGTCAAAACATTCACTTCGAAGCTTCTGTCTGTGAGTTGAACCTAGGCATCTTCTTCAAATTGCAGTGAGCTAACGAAAAGTAGGAAGACCTAAAATACATAGAATAAATATACATTATTTCGTAGGTGAACGCCAGAAACCGAATATTTAGGAACGCTTAATGCTTTAAAATATAGAATTCTAAGCTTTTTGAGTTAACTAACACTAACCGACACCTTGTTGTCACCTCCCCTAATTGTGTGATCTGGTCAAATAAAGTGAATGAAATAATAGGTTGATGATCACAAATCAGCTAATAGATGCGAAAAGATGAGTTCCAGGAAGTAGTCGCGAAGAGGGAGACATGACCACTGGATCACCGGATCACAGTGATCGTGTCTGCTTATTCGAATTCCCACATTAATGCGATGCCTTGTAGTTTTTCAATTGGTCTTCAAGAAACTCAATGTAAAATGTTTCCCGGAAGTACATCTGGGGTACTGCTAGTTAAGTTTGTCTATTTCATCCTGTACTTTGCCTCTTAATTTCTGTTCATAGTTTAACTAGTCCCATGCTAAATTCAAACGTATGGGAAAACAAGGTGTTTTGGTTGCCCATGATGTTAGTTTCTGCAGGAAAATGGTATAAATAACTACCGCTCCTTCTCCTAATATCAGATCTTTTCAAGCAATATTAATGTTAACTGCATAAATGGCCTACTAACTACCTGCTAGCAAGGTGAAATGATAATTGGAGTGCTCAGTAGTGCTCAAATCACTGTAATAAACACAAGTTTTCAAGTTCCGCATGAATAAGCACATTGTTTAAGATAAACTGCATAAATTCCAAGATAACCGTCACCCAGAGCGCATCAAACTGATTTTGTAAGCCGGAAAAAATATTAAAATTTCGTAATGCCAGGGCCATCAATATTTTCTTTGCTTGAACTAATTGAAATGCTACAACCCTTGTTGCTCTGGATTAACCTGTTCTAGAAAAGATTCAAAAAGTAGACAAACAACATATTTGTAGACACTGGCAGCAATCGACTAACCATATAAAGATGTTTCATTTGGGAAGTCGATGGACTTCGTTGATTGTCAGCTGGGTATTTGGAGACAGATTGAATTGGCCGTTAATTCCAACCACTCCTTGCAAATTGCCCACTAGAAAATCAAAGGATGCCTGCAAATGACTTCGATCAATTACTCAGTGTTCATAATCCTTCTGACGGCAGTTTAATTCTTGCCAAACGGATCAAGGGTCTATTTCCAGTCAGTGAGCTTTAAATGAGGCTGCGACGCTGCTTTCTAAACATCGTCATGCCTTACATTCCGAGGGCGCTTGCTGCGTAGGCGAAAAATGACATGTTAAATGACCACCATCCCTCAATGAAGCAAAAATGTTTTCCCTTCCTTTATTTCACATGTCTGCCAGATAGCGTTTTTTAACTTATTTTTACCACCAAAAGACAAAGTGCTAAAATGCATTCTATGAATGCAAAACTCGGTTGAGTATATTTCCGAGCCAAAACCCTTTACGACCACATTTTATTTTGCTTACTGTCTATATTTTCTCTTCCAGACAACGAAGATTGTGCAGCAAGCTGAAGCACACCCTGAGAACTTTATTAAAAACGGCCAGTGCTCCTCATCAACGCTGACAGACCAGCTTGAAGGGGTAAAATAAATTAGCAATGAGAGTTAGGACAAGATATATATGTGTTCCACACTTGGGATTGGGTATGACTGGCTGATGACGGCTAATAAGCCAGAAATGGCGATTCCGGTCTCCCTTGTCTTCGTCGGTTCCACATTATCAACATATGCTACACGTCGCTATGCGACTGCCTGTGAGTACTCTAGTCTGAGTTCCAGGGCACAACGGAACATAAATGTTCCTTAAGCAGATCGGTGAGCCACACACTATCATCATATTCCCGATCGCAACCAACAAAGCAACGAGCCCGTGGCTCAATGGTAGAGCGTTCAACTCAAATACCAAAGGTCGTGGGTTCGAATCCTAGGTGTTCCACACTTGGGATTGGGTATGACTGGCTGATGACGGCTAATAAGCCAGAAATGGCCATTCCGGTCTCCCTTGTCTTTGTCGGTTCCACATTATCAACATATGCTACACGTCGCTATGTGACTGCCTGTGAGTAGTCTAGTCTGAGTTCCAGGGCACAACAGAACATAAATGTTCCTAAAGCCGATCGGTGAGACACACACTATCATATATATATATATATATATATATATATATACATGTGTTTTCAATCAAATGCCTGTAGAATTTGTGTACAACATTGTAAAAGTTCACACTGAAGACATAAAAGTAGTATGACGGCTTTTTATGCGATGTACACAATCAAACGCCTGGATACGAAAACTGGAAAAAATATTCATAGGCTGCGGTCATTCAGACTAGCGAAAATCTCAAGGAATTCAGATCCATTCTAGTCCCCACGCCATCATTGATAAGCTTATATGTTATTTTTTCGCTCAACTTAGCGTACGTTAGCACATATTACAACCAACCATCAAAAGAAAAAACAATAAAATAACTTGTAAATTGACATTTTTCTTGGTGATCAGGTGTAAGTATTTACCACAACCAAAAAACGAAAAAGTAAGCATAATGGTTGGCGAGCAGGCGTTTGTTTATGGTAAATTCTCGCCTGGTTTTTACATCTGTATGCGAAAATCATCGCGTAGGAAAGATCAGTGATTAGAAAAATTGATGAAATTTAGTCTTAACACAGAAACGAGGTTTGGAAATATGGGAATGCTGGTAAAAAGAGACAGTGAGCTCGTAGGTGGTGGGAGTTGTGAAGGGGGAGGAAAATAGAGCTCGATGGCGCGGAATTTTTTATGCCGTTAAGCGACCTTTGGTTAAACTTTGAACTTGCACGAAGTTATACTCTGCACACAAGAACAGCTTGCGTAATCTGACGGCAGCTGCTTATTCGGTTGCTAGCAGACGCGTACTCAGTGTCTTATGGTAGTTCAGTGGGGCTTTATGAACCACATCAGTAGGTTCATGGAAGTCCATTCGATGCCCGAAATCATCATAGGCAAAGGTATCATTATGAATGCTCTCAATCTTGCCATTTCTTAGCCAAGCAGGGAGATGTTCTTGTATTCTTTGGGACAGGGATCGACTCGTGCAACCACGATGACCTACACCACAGGAACAAGTAAAAGGGAAAAGACACAATGGGGTATGGTGAGCTGTCTGCATTCGTTCGTTCGATTCTCGGGTGGTGTGTGCACCACCTGGGGCTGCGTATGACTGGCTGATGACGGCTAAAAAGCCAGAAATGGCCATTCAAGTTTTACTTGTCTTTGTCGGCAATATTCATCTGCCTATGGTAAGTTATCCTTATCATACGCGGATGAACGTGGCAGAGACAAAGGAAAGGGAGACAGGTCATAAGTTATCATTACAAACCCGAAGCTATGCACCACCCGAGGTTCAAACCCATGACCTGTAGATAAGAAGTCCAACCTTCTAACCCACTGCGTCACGGGCTCATTTATTTGCTGGTTGAAACCGAGAATAGCAGGAGTGCTTGACAGGGACTCACCCATTGGTGGTGGGACTCACTCGTCCCGTTCTGCCTTGAGGTTCACTATCGAAACTCGCCAGAAGCCGCAATGTCGACAGTGTTCACCTGCCTATAGTACTAGCCACTGTGCTGCAGCTGGCAGCCAAGTATTTATCTCGATGAATGTTCCTTTGGACCCTACCATTAGTTTTCTGCTTAAAAGCTTACGGACGCTATCTCGCCGTGTCCAAAGTCAACGTGCGACTGATCAAAGGATGTGCCTGAGAACGAAGACATGCTCGGCAACCAGTCCTCAGAATCAGTCCCCGGGATTTTCAAAATGTAAAACGATAAATGTTTATTTCAGCGCCCATTTTCTCCCGCTTGCTTTTCTCGAAAGTTAAACAAGGCAATAGCGATCGTTAGGGGTTTATTTAAATATATTACGTCAAAATGAGCTGTCTGGTATATTTTCGGAGATTGCATAAACGTTAACTTTTGAAAAAGCCGCAGCGACTTAAATATATTACTTTAGACACGGGTAACTATTTTAAAAAGTAACTGAGAATTGTACTTTATTGGTTGGTGATTTCTATTCATTCGTCTGCGATGACTTAGAGATGGAGAACCACAATAAAACACAAATGCCCCTACTTCTTCCAAGAATCGAAAAAACCGGCACTGATATCTGACAGTGAATTGTTTCGGACACAGCCAACAGTACTTTACTAAGTGCTGTTTTAAATTATTGAGCAAAAGGGTAAAATAAAGTTATGACGTTTTCGGCCCATGTTCGATATTTCTTAAACTAACGACCATACTAAAACTTCTCATTCGCAAACTTCCGTGCATCCGACAGTCTCATTCCCTGATTAAGTATTATACATTAATTGAACCATAAACCAACGATTTCAAGCAATGATTTTGAAGGATTTAACTAGTTTTGTGCGATTTTAGTTCATCATCAAAGATATTGGCTGGTAGAAGACTGTAAACCCTGTAGTATCTGCGAATCTGGCTACGAAATCATGCCATTTACTGAGCCACGGCTCATTTACCAGGAACCAGTTACACATTCTAGTTCGATAATAAGGTGCCAGCGTATGAGGCCGAAAGACCCCCTGCCACGGAAAGAAACGTCTGGAGTCGTTTACCGGATATCATACAATTGTTGTCAAAGCAGCTATGTTGGGGGAACCGGAAGACTAATATTTACGCGGATGGTCGAGCATGCAGCAGCAGAAGCTAAGAGGAGCGACGCTAGCTCCAAAGTCATGGTACATTCAGAAAGAGCCAACCACAGATTCTAGGTTGAGGAGTCGGAACCCCTTCCAATAAATGTCGATGGCCTGAACCTCGAGGTACTATGGTCATGGTTCAACAACGCTCAGTAGTCTCCTTACTCCATATTCGATCTTAAGATTTGGGTTGGATAGACTATTGAGCTGTGGGTAGTGTACAGGCGAATAAATGTTCCAGCGCCACAGTCGATGAACCAGACGATTAAACAATCAGCATGCCGAAATCCAAGTCCGATGATAAAAGTGCGGTGATTATCAACTGGAATGACGGCAATCGAGAAATTAACACATAAAAAGAAACCACCTTAAAGAAACAACTGTTAATTTTGATAGGCCAACTGAAGCAGAGCGGTAAAATCCTGCAATTACTGCAACTTCTTATGTATGAAGTAGCCCAGTGATGATGGGTTCAAGCTAGAATCCGCAACGTCCGTTAAATACGTTTATTGTTTCCGCAAACCTCGTCTAATTCTTCGGAATTACATCTTAGGATTTACATTTTCTCTCAAATCAATATTCAGAGTGAAGCTGAGAAGCTTTGTGCCGAGGGATATAATTACTGATTACCTATAATATTTTAAGAAAATTTCAAACAGAATTTTCGGAACTAACGAATCTGTTGACTGGTAATCAACTGCGGCCCATTCTTGCATATCCTAGATAATAAATATGAAGCAGACAGACAGTTCATTGTTCAGATCATTTCACAAAGGATTTCACAACCATATTCCCTGATTCACGTCAACCAAAATTTACCACGTTTTCTTTACTGAGAAACGGAACACCAGTCCTTGAGTAATATTTGTTATCCAGTGGGGCGTATATAGCTTCTCTCCAATTATCGTCTTTGGTTTTAATTTTCTTGGCATAACGACTGACGCCATAGATATTTTTATGCCGTGAAGGTCTTCCACTTATATTTAAAAAATGATGCGGCAGTCACCAATTATTAACCCAAATCAATCGTTTTAATCGTTACCTGCGTGGCTGCAGTTATGGTTTAGCTATTTAGCTTTCATCCACTGATGGCTTTGGTCTTAGTAAAAAACTTTAGATAAATTATACTATTGAACAAATAGAATGTTGTGCTTAACATTTGCCTCTCCACATCTTAAGTAATAAACCAAATGCACGAATGCATTTTTATTTTATTTTGAACCCTCGTTTTCTGTTCACAAATACCAATTAAAAATGACGCTGAATATTATTAGGTAAAAATAAGTGCAGTTTATTAGAACGCCATCATTTAAAACCACAAATCTTGCAACTGGAGCGACAGTGTGTGCTTTAAAACGAAAACTATTTAACCTTACGTCAAAAACAAACACGGAAAACACATTTGAGCGGTTCTGTATCTCAATTTTCTTGTATTACAAAGCTGCATCAAAATTTGGTCAAAAGTTTATTAGGGATTTGTGAACACATTTCTATTCAATAATTCAAGGCATAACAGAACACCAACCCGTGGGCAGTATTTATATCAGTGGAGAGTATTATAACGATGCATTGACTGACATAATTTCATGCAAACTCACTAAACGATACACAAAAATGTTTAGAAATAGCGTTTAGATTAAAAATTTATTTGAAATATTTAAACGAGCAAAATCCTCACTCTCTGCATCTCTGAAAATTGACATTTTAAAGTTAGTTTAAGAATATTCAGCAGAATATTTTATACAGGTTTTGTAAAGTCAATTCGGTGGGCATGATTTCGGCAATTCATCATATCCAAAGATGAAGTATCGGAAACATGCACATGTACTTTTCAAGCTATACTTCGAAACATTCGGAGTATTTTGTGTAAAACTGGCAATGTTATTTCACTGCAAAGGTTTTTGCGTTTTGAACTGCTTGACTTATTGTCAAATAAACCCAGCGAAATATATGATTTCTATTCGCACAAAAATAATTAAGAACGTTATCAAATTAAAACGTCAGTTTGCATTTTTTAGCCTAACAACAAAAATCTTAAGCTGGGAGAGTCGTTTAATAATAGTGTTGGTAAATATCTCGGCAGAAAAATATAACTATTTATTAAGGAACGTTGACCAGATATTTAGGTAATCTAGAGACAAATTACCTTGGAAAGCAGCGATTTTTATCGCAAGGGAAAAAGCAACTTCATTTCGTGAATTGGAGAAATCTTCAGTTATTGTAAAGTAGTTTAACAGCCTTTAACGTGAACATTTTTCAATCGCGTCATGCCACTCTTTCGTATGCGCCTATAATTCCATACAACTACCAATCATCGGAAAGTGGATTTCTTGAAAAACTGAATTTTACCAGCATACTGTGAATCTTTAAAGGCAGAACACAGTTAAATTTTATTATTTGAAATTATGAATGACTGAAAGCCATTAGAAGTCGACAACAGGCAAAATGTTCCTGGCTTTTCAATAGCTTAACAATCCTATGGGACAAAACAGCTACGAGGGAAAATAAGATGGTTAAATAAAAAACTATAAACATGAGCAGATGTTGAAGAATGAATTAAACAATATTATTCAGATAGAACTTGTTCGCAAGCATGTTTCCTTAGGGCCACTGGGATACTATAGTAGGTAGGATCTATCCATCTAATCGGGATTCTCAGTTTGCTTGACAATGACAAGATAGTATAGCCAATAAAAAATATATATATAATATAATAAATATAATATAATATAAATATAATATAATATAATAAATATAAATATATATATATATATAGTATATATATATATAGTATATATATATATATATAGTATATATATATATATATATGTAGTACTACTTGTTTGTAGAATGGGCATTACGTGGTTATTCCACAGTGGTTGATTGTCTTCGACCCAAATGTTCATTGAAATTTCGGGTCTGACCCTAAAAAGTCATGTCCGAAGCACCTGACTCCATGTCCTGCACTTAATAATTTCAGAAATTATTTACCCGATTATTCTCTGGAGTCCATATACCAGAAACCGCATAGAGAACGCTGGGGGACCCACTGAGGAGCCGAACCCCTCGTTGCTGTGTCACACAGCAGCAGAAACATCGGCGAAACACGTGTCTGGGCTTTTAGCTAGTATCTATGTCGGAAGTACGAGTATAACGTCTTTTGCCATATAAGATTCATACTACTTGTAGTACTACTTGTTTGTAGAATGGGCATTACGTGGTTATTCCACAGTGGTTGATTGTCTTCGACCCAAATGTTCATTGAAAATTTCGGGTCTGACCCTAAAAAGTCATGTCCGAATCACCTGATTCCATGTCCTGCACTTAATAATTTCAGAAATTATTTACCTTGATTATTCTCTGGAGTCCATATACCAGAAACCGCATAGAGAACGCTGGGGGACCCACTGAGGAGCCGAAACCCCTCGTTGCTGTGTCACACAGCAGCAGAAACATCGGCGAAACACGTGTCTGGGCTTTTAGCTAGTATCTATGTCGGAAGTACGGTATAACGTCTTTGCCATATAAGATTCATACTACTTGTAGTACTACTTGTTTGTAGAATGGGCATTACGTGGTTATTCCACAGTGGTTGATTGTCTTCGACCCAAATGTTCATTGAAATTTCGGGTCTGACCCTAAAAAGTCATGTCCGAAGCACCTGACTCCATGTCCTGCACTTAATAATTTCAGAAATTATTTACCCGATTATTCTCTGGAGTCCATATACCAGAAACCGCATAGAGAACGCTGGGGGACCCACTGAGGAGCCGAAACCCTCGTTGCTGTGTCACACAGCAGCAGAAACATCGGCGAAAACACGTGTCTGGGCTTTTAAGCTAGTATCTATGTCGGAAGTACGGTATAATATCTTTGCCATATAAGATTCATACTACTTGTAGTACTACTTGTTTTGTAGAATGGGCATTACGTGGTTATTCCACAGTGGTTGATTGTTTTCGACCCAAATGTTCATTGAAATTTCGGGTCTGACCCTAAAAAGTCATGTCCGAAGCACCTGACTCCATGTCCTGCACTTAATAATTTCAGAAATTATTTACCCGATTATTCTCTGGAGTCCATATACCAGAAAACCGCATAGAGAACGCTAGGGGGACCCACTGAGGACCGAACCCCTCGTTGCTGTGTCACACAGCAGCAGAAACATCGGCGAAAACAGTCGTGTCTGGGCTTTTAGCGAATTATCTATGTCGGAAGTACAGGTATAACGTATATATGCCATATAAGATTCATACTACTTGTAGTACTACTTGTTTGTAGAATGGGCATTACGTGGATTTATTCCAGAGTGGTTGATTGTCTTCGACCCAGATGTTCATTGAAATTTCGGGTCCGACCTAAAAAGTCATGTCTG
>WEDG01006095.1:0-88201 GCA_017591395.1 Schistocephalus solidus
CAAATTCACGTTGGAGATGAAAGAGCAGGTTCACACCCATTCACATTTATCTAAACACTGATTCTATAAAACCTTTCATTTTCTTCATCTTTGACCATTACCTTTCCCCATAACTCGGATTAAGGACCATCGTGAATTTAAGTGATCCACTTGACGCTATATTTTAGCTACCTTAAGACGCCCATGAACCATGATGTCTCCTTATATCACCGGGTCATCCAAACGATGAACTCATTCGGATGTACACATTTGGTGGTCCACAGTCTAAAAGGCTGCCTTTTCTTTGGATACTTACCATCACCAGAATTAAATTCTGGACCCTTAGATGCTGAGGACTTAAGTTAATTGACGCATTTTCGTGAGATTTGTTTTCATGCGCTTAGTGATCAAGAACGCATCATTTCGACGTTTCATTATCTCATTCTAAAATGCTACTGCAGTATTACCCTACTCTACCACCTGAACTTATCTTCCTAAGCAGTTTTTTCTCCTACTTTCTATTCGAAAATGAAGGCCTTTTGAACTCTGCCTCCATGTTTAAGGAAGGAGCTATTTCACTGCCTATTGTTTCTAGTTCACCATTATTTTCAAAACATCGGTAACTGTTGACCTTGCAGGACAAGTTCTGTCTACATACTTAAGTATTTGTACATTATATCTGCACAGATTGTCATTAATTTATTTCGTAACTTCTGTTTGTTTTTGACAGTGTCTTGCCAGTGCTAACCAAATATAAATCTTAAATTCTTAAACTCCCTTTATTAGATGTCCTTCTAAGCAAAAAGACCTGATGGCAGCATCCGAAGAAGCGTTAATCGAAAGAAAAACCTGGTCTAGGCAATATTTGAACTTTGGCAGTTTCTTACCTCTAACAGAAACGTAGTCTCGTCCGTTGCTTTGCGCAAAGGGCTCGAAACATTTGCTCGGCATATATTATCGCCGAGAAGATTGGGAAGATCCAGAACCAAGATCCAGAACCAGGCGCCAAGCAGTGCCAAATCAATAAACCTATTATTATAACCTTCTTCGAGAGAATGGATACCCTGTTCGGTTTATTACAAAGAATCTTGTCGCAAGACCATTGAAACCTGCCAAGTCTACTGTGGAATAGAAAACTCTATTACTCAAGATGCACTTTCAAGGGATACGGCTAAAGAACTCCCTGAAAAAGACGCCTAAAGCAAGTCGTTTTACAAACGTTTCCAACAGCGAAACTTCAGATAGTGTTCTCAACCAACCCTCATTTACGAGGCAAAGGTAAGGACAGGTTGCCGGCTCAGACCACCTACGTGTGCATTTTACTCATTAACTTGCGCCTGTGGAACAGTTTATGTTAGTCGCACGGAGTCGGTGCCTATCCATAAGAATAAAGTGAACACCTCCCAGCATGGCTGAACAAAAGGGGAAGTCAAGAGCATATAAGGCGCCACCCTTGCGCATCTTGTTGACACCGGACATAGTGTGGACCCCAGCGAATCTTTCCGTGTAACGTATAAGGTCCCACCAAAGCTACCCCAAGCCACTGGGTCAGCGTCTACTAGCAACAGCAGAAGCGACTGCCAAAAGGTTGAAGAAACCGGACTTGTGCGCAAAAAGAACCTCGTACAAGTTCCGCTGCTAAGCTTGGCCACCGGCCGCTTAACTGTATGCATTCACTCGCGAGACATCTCCGTCCCTCCCTTCCCTGGAACGGCTCTACCAAAGCACTCACTGCCACTTTTCATACTGTTTCGTATATTACTGTTTCTTATCATGCTCCTCTATGCAAACCTGTTAGCAAAACGACATCGGACGAATATGATCGATTTCATGTTTTAAATGTCTACTTCGTTACAACGTTTCCCTATAACTGTACTGGCTTGAAGAGAAGTTATCGAAAGCATCGCGTATGCTCACCAAGTGGTCTTTTGAAACCTACGGAGAATTTGTTCGATCTCGCTCTGAATATGCAGTCCAGGTCTGGTGTCCATGGTTAAAGATGGATTATCTACAGCTGGAATGATTTCAGGCTAAGTCGATAAAAATGCTTAAGAAACTTTGTCATATGCCTTACGAAGCCAGCCTGCCTGAACTTAATTTGTTTTCTTTCAATTACAGGCAGTTATGCGGTGACCTCATTTAAACCTACCGGATTGTCAGAGACTGCGAGGGTGCCCTAGAAACGTGAACATTTTAGACTGTGTTCGTCCGAATGATTTTATTTGTTGTTGACTTTTGGTATAAGGAGACATCGTGGTTCCTGGGGTCACTTAAATTTGCAATGGTCCTTTCTTCGAGTCATGGAGAAAGCTGCTCGGAAAAGATTAGGAAAATAAATGGTTAATAGAATCAGTGGTAAGATAAATGTGCAGTCTTCGCTTGAATGCAGATAGACTAGTTAACGACTTATTTCAATTGGCGAGTTATTCAAAACAAAGCTTTCCCTAAAGCAAAGAATCGGGAACGTTTAGATATGGAGGATGCAGGAGGAGGCATGATAAGTGCAGAATTTCTTATGTTATAAGGCAGATTAACGGGGGTAATGACAGAAAGCTTGGGGAGATTTGACGTATTATTTAGTCGAAAAAGGAGACAAAAGCCTGCTTCCAGTCTCCTGACCCAAATAAATTTTAGCTTCGTCAGCTGTCATCTAGTTGAGTAAGAAGTATTTGAAAGAGTCAGATGCAGGAGTTTTTTTGTGAAATGTCTTTGGCCATTTTCCTTTTTTGAATGGCTAGAGTCGTACATTAAACCGAAGAAAGGGCAGCAAAATTCAAGAACGGGCATCACAAACATATGATAAAGTCTTAATTTAATTTGAAGAAGGTGGAAATTATAAGCAATAAAGTACCAACTCTGAGCAGCTTTGGAGGTAATTCTTTTGGCATCAGAGGAAAGACCTAATATATTGTTATCCTTGGTCGAGGAACATTCAATTATAGGGCTATCCTTTTAAAAGAATAGCAGGTTGAGAGCAGTCTTACAGGCCCAAAAAACATGTAGCGACACTTAGAAAGGTGAGAACCCATGAGCCACGTGGAGCTTTCCACCGAAAGTACGTCTATGTGCGAAGGAATTTGTTCTAGGCATCGTTAGACCGTAGAGTTAGAGAAGAAATACACGCATTTGAGTTCATCAGCATTAAATATAAGATTGAGAATGCTTTAACTCTCTATGAAACTATCATTTAATCTATCAGTAAGAACACTAGAGGACCTAACACGGTACCTTGAAAGACAGCACTCACAATCAGGGGTAGCACTTGACTATGAGGATCCCATTAAAATATTTTTGTTTTTCGATCAGGTAGGTATGATCTATTAAAGTCATTAAGGGAACTACGAAATTCTATAGCCTCTAGTTTAGCTAAAAGTCGTCTATGTGGCACTTTATCGAACGCCTTACTAAGATCAAAATAGATAGATGATAGATGATCTACGGATAGATGATCATTACGAAGAGAGGTTAGTAGATTAAGAAAATACATGTGGAATGTTTCACAAGAGTGGTCCATTTGAAAGCCAGGTTGGAAGGAGTTGAGAATTCGCGAAAGTATAGAATGTCAGAGCGGGAAACAGATTTAATAATTGCAATTATAATCAAAGTTTCCCAATAATCGAAGAAGCAACCGTTTTCGAGAAACACTGAGAATTATTTGCTCATTTAAGGTGGAAAATCTCTTACCAATTTAATAAGTGAGTTTGGAATGTTATCAGTTCCGACAGAATGTGAATTGTTTAGGTGAACTATTTTTTTTAGAATACTTGAAGACGAGAAATAAATGGTTGTTAGATGTGAATTTGAATTTGATAGCAGATGGATTGAGGGAATGAGGCTAGTTTCAATGGTAAAGCTGTTAGCAAAAAAGGAGTTAACAATTCTGCTTTGCGCAAATCCTCTGTAACAAAATGTTTGTTAAAGTCAAGTAAAGGTGGAGCTTCATTTAGACGCCTAGACGACGAACGAACATGGAAGACTTCAGCAAAATATTTGGATGAATTTGGCATCACTTATTGCCCGAGGCTTCCTATGCCTATCTCGCGCGAGCCTTATTTTCAATGCTAATTCAAATATCTGTGTTATCCTTATGTGAACTGACAAAGAGCTTGTAAATGGATCGCTAAGTTGGTTTCATAAATATTTAACTCTGTTTTGGAGAAAATATGGAACAGAAGAAGAGGCTGTATTTAAATTAAATGTCTTAGCGGGATCAAGGCGGCGTGGATTATTTCTGTTTGTCTCTGAAAAACATCATTGAAAAGGTTTGGATCGTTTATTGAAGATATGCTATGCCAATCTAGAGTGCTTACAAAATGATTTATTGATCAGTGGTTTGTGTAAGCTTATTCAAGGTTATTGCATTTTTCCTCAGTTTTTCTCGAAAGGAAGACTGGAAAAAACTGTGAATTAGTACATGATCACTTGTGGTAGATCCCGATGGAAACTCATACAGAGAGGGTGAATATCATTTGTAAAAATTAAATCTAAAATGCTGTCATTTCTAGTCACTGAACTAACCAGTTTGAACATGTTTGAAAAGTTAATAAAATCGACCTATTTCTGATGTTTTGGCAGAGAGGCATTTGCCTGCCATTCAATGTCTGGCAGATTAAAATCTCGTACGATTATTTTGACATCAAATTGAGTGTCTGCAACTTTTTCAAATAGTTCACAGAGCTCGCTTTCATTGCCAGAATAACACGGAGGATTATAGACACAGCCAATTACAGTTTTTTTTATTGTGTGGGAGGATGTCTGAAACAAAGCATTCATTTCCAGAAACGAACGAACAGCTCAGCTGAAAAGGGAAGTGTACAGAGGACTAGTTAATATAAAGAAGGCAACCACCGCCACGTTTTTCAGCGCTGTCTTGTCGGTACACATTAAAAATTATCTATAACGAGCGTCGAGTTGGAAATAAGAGAGGAAGCTCAGGATTCAGTGGTACACAGCAAATCTGGATCAAGCTCAAAAGCTACTGTTCTAAGCTCAGCCATCTTTATTTACAACTGATCTCGCATTGATTAAAATTACAATGAGCATATTCGTGAACTGCACGTAAGGCTTGTTAATATTTATAAAAAAGGAAGATTTGGCGGTGGAGAAGAAAACTGGAGACAAGAAAAAGATACGAAACAAAATTGCTCTGGTCTAAAGGTTTTCGACATTATACTGTCAAAAGCTATGAGATTATTGCATAGCGGCATAATTGGATGCAAAACATGGAAGGGAAGGCTCTATTGTGACGTGGGATAGATAGGGGGAGGCAAAGAAATGAGATTTTGAGGGAGGTGAGCATATATTTTCGGAAAACGTTCATTTGAAAAAGAATAAATGATTTCGAAAAACCTTAAACAATATAAGCAGACTTAATTGTTTGGGATTTTGGACACATTTTTGGATTGGTAAAAATGCCTACATAAACATTTGACTCTGTTGTATTTGCGGTGTTAGCGAGTTTCTCATGGTAGCATTTATGCGCTGAATTACGTTTTCGAACGACCACCAAGGCTGCTCGTATGAAGAAGCAAGCCGATCTTCAGAAGAAGCTCCAAACTCTTCTCCTTCCCTTCAATGACAGCACTATGCCTAAAAAAGTTGTTAACCTTTTTGAAAAAGGAGTCTCAACCCCACCGAAACAAGCCTGCTGTCGAAAGACACAAAGGTTTAGTCATACCGAGCTTCTCAGCTGGCCCCAAATCTTTCGTACTCACCTCATCCAGTCCTGAGGACATGCGTGCAGATATACACAGCTGTGCTGCCGGCCTCCTCTGAAAAAGAAAACATCAGCTAACGTTGCCGACGGAATAAGAAAAAATATTACGCTCTCTGAGGTTGGACGACAGTAGCGTCGTTGTGTCTGCTGACAAAGGTGGTGCGGCCGTCTTCATGAACAAGATTGACTATGTCAATAAGGTTAAATCAAGCATTACATGTCAGGGAGGCCTATATCCTCAATGCTGAGGATCCAACAAAAAACAGGCCGCATCTGTAAAGAAAATGAGAGTAAACTGAAGCTCATAAGCCCCACGGACTCTAAATTCTTAACTCTAAATGATCCACGCATCGCACGTGTCTTCCAAAGGTTCACAGAGCGGATGCACCATTGTGGATCATAGTGCCACTCATTGGATCGCCTACTTATAACCTTGCCAAGTGGTTATACAACCATCTAAAGCATCTCTGTAATGGATCACATTACAGCATAAAGCAACTTGCATGCTTTTCTTCAAAGAATTCAAAGCCATAATGTAAGTTCTGAGGAATGCATTCTATCGTTTGATGTGGTTGCTCTATTTTCCTCAATACCACATAACCTGGCAATTGAGAGAGTAGTTTGACGCCTACAAGAAACGCGTTTATAGAAAAGACCAATGCCAAAATAATCCTCAACTATGGGAGCAACCATCCTGCGGCCCCACAAACGACGCTGCGTTGAGGATCTTTTTCACTGCGCCTTCCGGTACTGTAACAGTGAGCATCTACTTAAAAGATAACTTGCCTATTTATATCAACTATTCCAATCACTGGCAACCAATTGATAAAGTGAGTCTTAACTTTTTCACTTTTCAGTAGGAACACTGCTGATTTTTCCATCGGACAATTTTCCGAAAAATTGAGAGCATGGTGCCAAATTTCATCATTGAGTCGTTGTAAGTGTATATCGCAGGCATGTCAAGCTGCCAAACGGTAACTATGAGTGAGTAGTGGCTGCTGATGATTTCTTACCTTGATTTGCTTTAACCACGCGGAGGTCCAGAGGCTGATAGCTTTCGACGAACCATGGCTTTCTGCTCTGATCTTAGTTCTAAGTACGATGTCGTTAATTAACTAAAGCTCCTAAAAGAGCTGATGACAAACTTTCAGTGAGACTACATCGGTGTAAAACTGTATACGATTGAAGACAGTTCAGAGTGGGGAAATAAGAACTGTGGAATCTAATGAGGGATACGGAGATGAAATCTTGCAATTATTCTGAAATAGGCAAGGTTTATAGAAAGTTCTTCACAAACAGGGACAAAGTCTTCTAGTCTCATAAAAGAATCATTATATTTAATATTGTTCACTTATCTTCGAATGTAAAACCAACCACCATTGACATGACCTTGACTATTCACAAAATGTTTTTAATCCTGCAACGGGCTGCTTCACCAATGCAATATAAGGCTGCTTGAGCTGATTAAAGTGTAAGTTGCAAAAAACGTGACCCTTTGTCGGGTTACGTCCCACACAGATGACGCCAATACAGACAATGGTTTCGCTTATAAGTTTCACTCTCTTCCAGAGACTTCGTAAAACGTTAAATTGGACACAAAGCTGAAATATATCCGGTAGCAGGTGATGGCGGCTGTAGAAGAGAAGGTGAATCAAAAACCGCTCATCCAGCACTTGAATATACTGAACAACAGCGGAAAGAAGCGGACAACCAAAAATGCGCAAAAGTGGAAAACCCTACAAGAGGGAAAAACTGTTAAATGGGTGAACGACCGGACGTTGTAGCAGACGAGGTGTCGCCAAAGGAGATAGACCAATTTTAAAAATATTTTTAAAGTAAACTAAAAGTAGCCAGTTTCAGGTGAGTAATTATCTTGCGTCTTTGGTGCAGTAGTGTGCAGTGGAAAGGGTTTGCCGATACATGGCATTAAAACTGCAACCATGAAGAGTCTGCAAATAAGGCATTACGCAAATATTAGGGCGGAATAGGCAAACGGGGAAAAAGAAGGTCAAGGACGTCAGCCGCAGAATGCTAGAGGGTGAAGAAGGACAACGGCAATGGCAATGAAAACAAAGGTCACCGTGTACTGCTAAGGAAGTTGAACCCAAACCGAAGGAGCTAGAACATCAAACGACAAAGGCAATCGTGGAGTTAGGTAAATAAACAAATGAGGAAGGCAAGAAGGACGAACGCGGATAATTAAGGTGTCTGTGGTGAGACTGTAGATAAATAATACTAAATATGTGTTGGCGGTGGTTATGTGCGATATAGACATCAAACTAAACTAATGTGACGTACACGCACACCAGGCCGAGGAAGAAAGGTGAATTATATCGCTCATCGGGACTACTTATCCTAAATCCATGCGAATGACGGAAGTGAGAGCGTCAACCATTAAACGGAAAGCCGTGTGTTTATGAACGGTAACACGCCCAGTATGCTTAGCGGTTGAATTTCGAAAAGTCCCAAGCAGAATGAAAATGGAGTTTACACAGTGCCATCCGTAACGCAAATTTTAACCTCCATAGGAAAGGAACACCGGCATCCCGTTCAGTCGCAAATAAACCTTTCAGCGTTAAAGAAAGATTTCCGTGCGTAGCGTCATGGGTAGACTCGATGTAGACTGTTATATGGAAGTTCATTGTCAATCATACCAAGAAACGAACTTTGGCACCATCCGTCCATCAGAGCACCGCGCCCTTCAAATTCGGTTTAAAATTTTCGACCTCCGAGGAATTAACTACTTTCGAGATTTCAGTCTACTGGTCACTCTTGCAAAATTTATTTATCAAGCGTTGGATTTTATTCGACATATTCTTCATCCTCACAAGACTACTGCAGCAAAACAGCGGATACGCCCGATATCCTCCTCTTGTGCACTTCTCGCCAGCAACTCCACGAGATCTTCCAGTCAACAGAGGGCTGAGTCATTTCGATATTTTATTCATAAAGTTGCTCCCGCTAAAACCTTCGTCCCATATTTTTAACACCCTTTATCGTTTTTGTGATCTATCATGGAAATCAAAAATATACCCTTCGGGAATCGTGCAAAATACGCGGCACTGCCGAGGTTCGAACCGGGGCACCAGCGTGCGGGGAACGACGGTGATACCACTGAGCTATCGCCACAGGACAAACTCGCTGACCTAATTTTTAATGCTGGAATAAACATAAATCATAATACGAATGACCTCATTTCCGGACATGTTTCCTTAAAATCACCTCCCGCCAAACGGGTCAAGAGTTTAGTAAGTTTTTTGGATGTCAATTACGAGGACGAAGCGTGTGCGACATGCTTTAAGCTTCTTCAAACATTTCGGAGATTGAAAAGGATATGCAGGGGCTGAAGATGGAGATAGAGAAGTTAAAGAAACTTCCTCAAAATTTGCCCGAAAAGAAGCAGTCCCTAGCGATGGAACATGCACATACGCAGGCACAGCTTCCGTAGCCATCACATCCAACAAGAAAGATGACGCTACGTCTACGGAGCTTAATGTAGCTGTTAAACAGTATCCAGTAAGGAAAGAGGGCGACCGGCAGGGATCCCAGAAAATAAAGAAACGAGTTTCAGAAGACAAAGGTAATTTATCATCCAAAAATGTAAGTCCCAGAATCCCAGCATCGGACAAAAATCACTCTCATGTTGAAGTGCCAGCATCCACGAGTAACGCCACCTCTGTGAACTCCCACCCTAGCGAGGGCGGGAAAATTAGGACCTCGCCCATAAATCGTAAACGAAATATCGTAATAAGGGGTTTCCCAGAATCCATGTCCTGCATTTCGAAGGAACGAGTGACAAACGATCTAGATCTTCTTCATGAACATGCTAGTGCAGTCCGGAAGTAAGGGGAAATTTACACCGTGCCAGCATCCGCGAGTAAAGCCACCTCTGTGAACTCCCAACCTAGCGTGGGCGGGCAAATTAGGACCTCGCCCATAAATCGTAAACGAAATATCGTAATACGGGGTGTCCCAGAATCCACATCCTGCATTCCGAAGGAACGAGTGACACACGATCTAAATCTTCTTCATGAATATGCTAGTGCAGTTCTGAAGAAAGGGGAAATTTACACTGTGCAAAAAGCTTTCCGACTAGGCAAAGCAGACCCCAGCCGCGACATGAGAATATCCCCAAGGCCTCTAAAAATTATTTTAAGGAAAATTAAACCAAGGCAGCACTTCTGTTAGAAGGAAGAAGGAACTTACGGGGATCGCACAAACAAGTGTTTTTTCAGCCGGACTACGAGCCGAGGGAACGGCTGAATATGAGAGAACTGTGGAAAGAATTGATGGAGAGAATTGGCAGAGGAGAGAAACGGCTGAAAAATCAAAGACGGTCAAAAAGTTCAGATAAATGTGTCCTTCCTGTGGCTAAAACCTGTAACAATGAAGGCTGGGTATCCCCAACGAATCGATCATTGAAAGTCATCTCCGCAAATGTACAAAGCCTGTTCAACAAGCTGGACAACCTTAGAAACGTTGTTGACGAAAGTAAACCAGACGTTATGGCTTTCACTGAAACGTGGCTTACTGCAAAAATTACTGATTCCGAAATATCACTCAGAGGATATCAGCACTTCAGGAGAGATAGACCAAGTCGAGGAGGAGGAGTCATAGTTTATGTCACTCGCAAGCTGACCGCAATGGCTGACATACATATTCCATTACACGATGTGGAAGTCTTAAGCATTACTATATCTGCTAAGTATTTCAGACAACTGACGATATCGGTTGTGTACCGTTCGCCTTATCAGACTTCCGATCAGGATCTCATTCTCATAACGGAACTCTACAAAGCCAGCGAGAAGAAAGATGTCCTCATTGTTGGGGATTTTAACGCTCCTGATATTGACTGGAAAACATGGACTGTGCAGTGAATGCCAGATAACTACAACCACAAACTACTACAATGGGCAACAGACAAACTTCTCTCTCAGTACGTCACCTTTCGAACACGGACGAGAGAAGGACAACAGTCAAACTGTCTTGACCTGATTTTTACCCGAAATGAGGAAAATGTGCTAGACCTACAGGATCGACCGCCATTAGGGTCAAGTGATCACATTACGCTGTGCTTCGAGTACTCAGTGTTTTCCAAACCAAATTTACCCGATACTTGGGTAAGAAACATTTGGAAGGGGGCTACTCACTTATGAGAAGACAACTGTCAGAGATATCCTGGGAAACAGAACTACATGGTGAAACCAATAAAGATTGGACGACATTGAGTTCGTTATTGAAAAGGGTTGTTTACCTCAAATGTCCTCTAAGGAGAAAGACAACCACAACCGCCCAAAGTGGATAAACTCAAACTTGCAGGCCTCTTTCAAAAAAAGAAATCGCTTCTGGAGGCGTTTCAGACAAACCGGCTCCGATGCTCACTTACGGGAATATAAGTAGCAACGCAACGTTTGTAAATGTGAGGCTACTAAGCTGCGGAGGAAGTTTGAACTAAACATACTGCAAAAATCATTGGAACACCCCAAAATGCTATATGGTTACATACGGAGTACAAAGAGAATTCAGGAAATGATTCCCGCCCTTCGGTCTGCAGACGGAAAACTGGAGACTGACGACCAGGATAAAGCATCCCTTTTTTCCAAATTCTTCCAGACCGTCTTCACCAGAGAGCCGAATAATTTTGCTGCTATTTAACCAGTTTGTCAACCAATGTGTAGGCCCCCTTTCCTTACTCCTCCACCTCCTCCTCATCCACAACAGAGGACCTAGACCTAGACTTTTCACCGACCGTAGCTAAAACCGAATTATTCCTTATAAAGCCTGCCAAGTTGCCTGGGCCGGATAAAATTCCTGCACTAGCACTTAGAGAACTTGCTAACGAACTGTTAATACCACTGTCCATCATATTCCAAAAGTCCTTTGAAGAAAGCAAACTCCCGGAAGAATGGAAGTGCGCATTCATCGCCCCGATCTATAAAGGAGGTTCACGACTCGACTGTAAAAATTACCGCCCTGTCAGTTTAACTTGCATAGCGTGTAAAATAATGGAGCGTATTATCAAGAGGCATTTAATGCGCTATCTGGAAAACAACCAAATCCTATGCGATGCCCAAACACGGCTTCCGTCCAGGACGTTCCTGTCTCACGAGTGCCCTTCAGTCGCACGAGAAATGGAAAAAGGCCACAGATAAGGGTCATGCAGTAGATGTTGTATTTCTTGACTTCAAAAAGGCCTTTGATAGTGTACCACACGGGCTTCTTTTACAGAAGATTTGGAACGTAGGAATTCAAGGAAAACTTTTCAATTGGATCAAGAGTTTCTTGTCTTTCAGAGTACAGAGAGTTGTTGTTGGAAACTCTAGCTCAGAATGGGCAAAAGTAGAAAGTGCTGTTCCACAGGGTTCTGTTTTGGGCCCCCTACTCTTCCTTATCTACGTGAACGACTGTCTCAATGACCATGATTGTGAAGCTGTCATGTTTGCAGATGACATTAAAATATGAACTGAAGTTAGCTGCGCTGATGACGCAAAAGGGTTACAATCGAATATCGACAAAATTAGTGCCTCGTCGGCTAGGTGGCTTCTTAAGTTTAATGTATCCAAGTGCGTGATCCTACACATAAGCGCCGGTCGAAAAGTATCTCTGAGACACCAGTATTTTATTGATGGCACTGCATTAAAAGAGGTAGAAACATACAAAGATCTGGACATGTGGACAACTGCGAATTTGATGCCCTCAGAACACTGTAAGCAAGCAGTCCAGAAGGCAACATGTACACTACATTGGATCAGACGTGCGTTTAAAATATTCCCCCTGATCTCTTCGGAAAAGTCTATGGCGTCTTTGTGAGACCGCATTTAGATTACGGAATACCAGCCTGGATACCGTGGAGGAAGAAAGATGTTGACCTCCTCGAACAGGTGCAACGGAGAGCAACGAAGATGGTTGATGGTCTTAAGCTTAACTTATTTCCTCTTTCCTACAGGCACTTACGGTGTAGTCTGCTCTGGACATTCCGGATTATCCGGGGCCATGATTCCTCCCTGAGATCGGAGGATTTCTTCGATTTTGCCTTCACAACTCATCTACGTGGTCATCCTTACAAGGTTAATAGCAAACGCACGCGATTGAACCTCAGAAAGTTTTGTTTCAGCCAACGAGTGGTACGACCTTGGAACTCGTTACCAAGCGAGATGGTTATCTCTGACAGCATTACTGATTTTAAAAGAAGGCTTGATGGCATTATATTTGACAAAAGACGACTGTCACAACATGATAACTTAAAACCAGCCTTTTAAAATCTTTCGAGCTCTACTATTCTTCCACAATGTTTCGCCTATGGCTGTGAAAACGCATTTGAATTTATGCTTTGACTTAAACATTTTTAAATGTACACCATTTTATAGTGACTGTACACATGCAATGATAATTTTTTAATTAAAAAGGTCATCAAGGGCAATGCCTGTAACCCTTCAAAATATACAAATATACAATGAAGCCTGAACACCAGGAGGCGTGAAAGCCTAAACATCAGGAGGCGTGAGGCTTGAACATCTAGGAGGCGTGAAGCCTGAACATCTAGGAGGCGTGAAGCCTGAAAATAATTTGCAAGAATGCTTTTAAGAGGAATCGGTGATGGTAGTTCATGTGAAAAATCCGCTTTCCCAAAACGGAATGATTTGTGCATGGTAGCGCATTCGCCATCTTGATTAATTTAATATGAGTATTCTCGGAAAAGGCTGAGGTCATGTTCTTCCCTTTCCTTTTCAATCAGAGAAGTGGACTCACGGGTCCCTTTAATACCGAGATTGCATTTACGTCGAAATGTCTGTTTGAAGACTTTGAGTTCTGATTTGTTGATAGAGCATCGGTATCAGGACGAATTCTACTCTGGTCGAAGATGTTATTTGCGTAAGTACGAGCAAAGATTCCTAAGGTTAATGGCGAACTCATGTTTTAAACTTTGCCAATTTGTCCTGCAATTGCTCCTGTATCACCAACAGAGAATTCCACTTGAGCATCTAGTGGTAAGAACGAGCTTTTTTCGGAGTTCGAACCCATTTTTTCTGAAAGCATCTTGGCGCTTTTCAACATCGAATTCTTCGTTTTCAGTCCTTCTAATTCAACGAGCATTTCAACTTCACCCTTTTTTGTATCATCCAGCAACGATGCCGCATATGTTTGTGTATCCAAAACATTACTGCTTCTGTCTGAGCCGGATGGCAGTAGAAAGGTGCAGGAGCTGGTTTAATCTCCCTTTCGAAGGACGGATATTTCAACTGAGTTACTGAGCTCTGTAGACGCATTGTCTTTTAGCTCTTCATTAGATATTCTTGAGGAAGCTATATTTGCATATGTAATTTCTTTGGTAGGAATTCTCGTTGTTACGGGTGATTTTTTCCGAGTGAACAATGAACCTTCTCTTTTTAGATCAGCCATTTCTTGTTTCAAGTTACTTATCTCTTTCTCCATCAATAAGAATTTCTGCAAGAGATTTAAACACCCCATGCACTTTTCATCCTCATAGGTGACATTCATTAGTGTTATCAAGCTTTTCGCCCACTTGGCAGGAGGAGAGGTAGTAACAGAATATCTGTCTTTGTCATCTTTTTCTGTTTCTATCTTATTTTGTTTGCTTATTTGTCGTGAGAATATGGTGCCTTGGTTAGGCACATCGCCACATAAATCTACTACCTGGGTTCGATATTCACCCGCGCTGCAAATGTTTTTATCCGCGCAGATGAATCCTGAGCGTCTGTGTTTTCCATACCTCTAGGATTCTATCCGAATGCATTTAATTTCTAAATCTTCTTAAAAAAATGGGCTAGGGTGCAATAGTGTTCAGCAGTCAGCATGCAATGACTCAGTCTTTGTTGTCACTTCCCCTTCCCCGATTGAAAGCAGATTAAAGCAGCACACCGCTGGAGTGAATTTTGGAAGCAGGTGAACGGTGAAGCTTGTATTTCTCGTAGAGATAAAGTCCTAAGGTAGAGACTGAAACCTCGTTAACTCAAAGGAGGTGAAATTCCAAAGAAATTTCAAGGACTTACAATTAAGGACCAGCAAAGCGCGAAAAAGCGTAATGGCAGCCAAATCCGTCGGCTACGAGGAGGAAAATTTAGTGGGATGTTCTTATATTTAACTAAGAGTCCAAAAACTGGAAAATGAGCTTGCAGACTTAAGGAAGCTCTTGCAAGATAACAATACCCGACATAATAAGGTTAATTCAGTATAATTCAGTATAAGGCAGGCTGCAGGCAGCATAAGGTAAGGCTTAGAGTGTCGTGTGTTGGCAGGCATCATAAGGTAAGGCTTGGAGTGTCGTGTTGGTAAAAAGTCATTCAGGACGACGATGCCTGTGTACAGTAGAAATTGCCTATACGTGGTCCCCTTCCAAGAATCGAAATCATTTAAACTTCTACACTTCTGATTAAAAATCTATTGGCAGATACGTGTTTAAGCTTTATATTCTACTATTAACCAGTTTAATCTGGTGAACCCTAAGTGTGGACGCGTTCGCAACACCGATTACTTTAGATCAACGACGATTTACCCACAGAAAAAAGTAGGTACCTCATTACATCTAAAAAAACTTGGGAAAGTGGATCTCAAAGTAAAGTTCAATACCAATCCCATCTTGCAATGGAAGAAAGGTGAGGGTCCTATCATGTGCTGACTGCAAACTCGGACAATGAAATCTTCGTCCTTCCTCAAGGTACACTTCCTTTCCGAAGTACGTTCCTTCAACCGTACAGCCTTCACAGCCTTCATACGTATTGACATTGTTATTTGCTTAACAAAAGCTCCAGCGGGACCATCGCAAATTACACTGTTATACGAACATGTCTAGGGCGATGGTAATAATGACATTCTAGCACTTGTCCTTGTAGGGAAATTATTTCCTCTACAAGTTTGTTGCAGGGGAGTTCAACATTAGGTGACTAATCGTTTCCACGGTAAATGACAACTGGAAAGACGCTACTTACAAAAGGCCTGAAAATGCACATGGCGCCTTTCCCTTTCTTGGCACAAATGTTCCGTTATGGTTTTCGGTGACAACCATCAGCCTCATCTAAGCATAGATGGCCACGATATAAATTTACCTGGCGTTGTTAAGGACCTGTGTATATTTTTCACCTTTTTAGCAATCAGTCAACTAAGTCTTATTATTCGGCAGACCTAACACCGGAATCGACTGCGCTCACATCTGATTGGAAGTACCTATCCCTTCGAATCGACCGCAGACGTTTCTACCTCTGTCAAATGAATACCCTTGAACGTCAATAACAGACTAGTCTTGACTCTAAACATTATTTCCCTGATACATTCATCTTCATTCTGTATAGCTGTTTAAACTTCATTATTGCTATTTCTAAACCTTGGAAAACAAGTTTTTTTACTTAAAACAAACTCGTCATTTCAACACTGCTATTTAAGCAAACAAACAAACCAAAGCTTAAGGGTTTAATGAAAAGAGGAGTTTGTTTTAGGTTTTTTTCCTGTGTTCTAAGGATTTGACGGCGCCAAGCAGTGCCAAATCAATAAACCTATTAAATAAACCTATTAAATTAAATATCATCTTCCAACGGTCTCAATCTTTCAGAGCATTGCGCCCTGATTGTCTCCAAAGCACGCAAACCTGCCGGGTTTATCCTCCGAAATTTTAAAACGATGGAAATTAGACTCCGCCTTTATAAAATGTACGTTAGACCTTGCTTGGAATACTGCTCGTTTCTATGTAGCCTTCTGCGCGCTAGCGAACGGAAGAAAATAGAATCGGTCCAGCACTTCTTCACGAAAAGAATTAAATCGTTGGAGCACCATAATCTGTCGTATCAAGAACGCTGTGGGCTTGTAAACATTGATCCCTTATGGTTTCGCAGAGTGCAGAAGGGACTCTTTTTGCTGTTTAAGCTTTTGAATAGTCGTACATTTAATCCCCTTACCACTGTGAGGCAGCTTGACCATCCTCGGCGCAGCAGTCATCAAAATGTATTTTTATTTCTTCCATTAGCTCGCACAGTTAAGTATCGACGGTTCTTATCGGTAAACACCATGGCCATGTGGAATAAAATCTGGCGCGTTGTTTGAAATTGGATTCGAATTTCAAGTACCTCGAGCCTACGAGTTTTTAGTCTCTACCTCAGTGTAGAAGACACGGTGCTGGAAAATTATTAAAGAATTGTCTTTATATTCCTCAGAGTTTGTAAATTGCGACTTGGACCCTCGATCTTTGCCTCTTTCTGAAACTCACGCCCGCTGTGTGCTACCTGCATCTGCTCTCAATCGCGCTTCAGACTCTATTCTTCGTCACCTATCCAGATATTGTTATAGTAACAACAACATGGGCAACATCTTCCGTAGCCAACTCCGAACTCTCTCTTATCGGTTATAATCGTAATCGAAATGCTCACCGCGGCAGCCGTGGTGGAGGAATGTGTGTCTTTGTAAAGGAATTGCTGGCATTTCGGCCCTTAGAACATCCACAATTTACCACAGTTGAAGAGAGCTGTTTGCTTCAAAGTACCTAAAAAATAGGAACCCTTTACTCGTTGTCTGTGTCTATCGCCCGCCCATTACCAGTGAGGATTTTGATCTTTGTCTCTCGCAAGCATTTCACGCTGCAGCTGACTTAAATTTGAATCATTGCTTTATTGCAGGTGATTTCAACCTTCCTTAAATTCAATAGTTTTCGGTCCCCTCCGGCCCCCTAAATTTCGAGGATATACTGGAGGCCGTAGATATCGGCATGTGGGCTCAGGTTCTTGACTTCCCTACCCGAGGATCAAGCATTGTTGATCTAATCTTCTGCAGAGGTTGCTAACCTTTGACAGTGTCATCATTAGGCCCACTTGGGAGCTCAGAGCACAATCTCGTTGTTCCTACACAACAATTCGAAACCGATGAAACGTTTTCCAAAAATATAGTTTTTTCCATGATTTCCGATTAGAACTTTTGACATAATTATTGATATCTCTTAACTCCCACGATTTCTCTGATTTGTTTCTATGACAGGATGTTAACATCTGTATCGCTATGCTGTACGAAGTTTCGGATCCACTTATTTCTCGTTTTTTTCCCGTAAGAAATTAATTAATGTCACGGGTGAGGTTTTATTCCCTTTATTTTTTCGCCGTAGGTTGCGTAAAATCGTTCATCTATTCCATTTGCAAAATGAAATTTCCGTTCTGCCCTTGATTCGACGTATTTTTGAGCAGGCTTAGAGACTAGCCAAAGAATGGAGGCTTCGTGATGAGGTCAAATATGTCAAATTCCGTTCGTTAAATGTTGCGAAACGTTTTTCTCGCGCAATAGGAACCCATAGAAAAACAGGGCCTTACGTCCATCTAGACGCCGTTGTCAATCCTATAGTCGATGACAAATTGATGGCTGATAGTTTGAACTTTTCTTTTCCCGAACATTTATTGAAAATTCGGCTGCTCACTCTCCAACCATTCAGGGTTGGACTGATGCCATCCTTGAATCCATAACTTTTACTCTCTGGGACGTAACCGTACCTATTTGACGTTTTCGTCAATCTCATAGTCCTTGACCAGATGACGTACCGATCACTATTATAAAGGTGGTTGCTAATGATATTTTCCCGTCACTTATGCGTTAGGTATTTAATCTAGCTCTGGAAAGTGAAACCTTTCCAAGTGTGTGGAAAGAATCGCACATTCTACCTATCCCGAAACATGGCCAATCTACGTTATTTGACGATTTTTGGCCAAACAGCACACTTTCCGCAGCATCGAAAACCCTGGAGACCTTGATAAAAGATTAGATCATGTATCACTTAATCGAGAATAACCTCTTGAGTGCAGCCCAGCGTGGGTTCCTCAAAACAAGGTCTTGTGATACCTGTCAGCTCTCTTTCTTTGATAACGTTCTACAATCTAGGTAAAATGGGTTTGCACTTTACATAGTCTATTTAGATTTCACCAAGGCCTTCGATTGTGTTGACCATGCCCTTCTTCTCCTGAAACTCTCCTCGTTCGATATATGTGGTAAACGTCTAAACTTGATATCTTTTTACCTGAGTTCTAGCGCACAACATGTTAAGATCATCAATGTTATCTCCAACCCCACACGTATGAGGAGTGGAGTTATTCAGGGAAGTGTGCTTGGCCGCTTTTATTTTGTCTTTTTGTCAAGGATGTGCCAGGTTTATTTGGAATGGTAGTTTCTTTATGCATGCTTACGATTTGAAATGTGTCTATCGACACAAGTAGGTAGATCGCGACACCATGCTTGATCTATTAAAAAAATGATCTTGAGGCCTTTATCCAGTGGTGCTGCACATGGCGCCTTTCCCTTCCTTGGCACAAATGTTCCGTTATGGTTATTGGCGACTACCATCAGCCTCAAGTATGCCTAGATGGCCACGATCGTAATGTACCTGGCGTTGTTTAGGATCTGAGCATATCATTTTTCAACGATCTCAATCTTTCCGAACAATTCGCCCTGATTGCCTCCGAAGACCGCAAAACTACCGAGTTTATCATCAGAAATTTTAAACTATTGATATTAGACTCCACCTTTATAAAATGTACGTTAGGCCTGGCCTGAAATACTGCTCGTTTCTAATTAGCCTTCTGTGCGCTAGTGAATGGAAGAAAATAGAATTGGTCCAGCACTTCTTTACAAAAAGAATTTTATCGTTGTAGCACCGTAATCTGTCGTATCAAGAACAAAGTGGTCTTATAAGCATTGATCTCTTATGATTTCGTCGAGTACAGATGGTATTCTTTATACTGTGTAAGCTTTTGAATAGTCGCACATTTAATCCCCTTACCACTCTGAGGCAGCTTGACAACCCTTGTCGCAGTAGGCATCGCAATGTCACTTTTATTACTTCCATTAGCTCGCAAAGTTAAGTATCGTCGATTATTGTCCGTAATTCCATAGCCATATGGAATATACTACACCAGAATGTAAAAATAACGCGAAGTTATTATTTGTTTAAATAGAACTTTTATTAGTTTTTTTGCATTCAGAAGAGTTTCCGAGAATTCTGGGCACCAACATGGTAGAATCTGTTTACCAGTTAGACGGAGTGCGCCGCATCTGAACCCGATCCCAGGTTTTACCTTGAGGGCTATAGCACCATCTCTGCAGCCTGCACCCGTTGACTTCTTCGGCAGATAGCGAGCAACCGTCCACGGATGCAATCTGGCCTGGGACAGAATCCCAGTTCCTACAAAAAACAGAGAGACTGCAAAAGGAGTGTACTTGTCTTATCCCTTCCCCGATCTGAACTGCTATACTATCACAGGCAGCCGTTTTTTTCTCCTGAGTATCACAAAGATAGGAAAAACACTTATCATAATATGTATACAGGAGTTTTTCGCTGCCAGCCTGATCCGCACTGAATATTTCGCCTCATAATGTCTGTAAACCGGCATTAAATACAACAATATTATTATTATTATTATTATTATTTTTATGTTAACCTGTGACGGCCGCATGGTCTCAAAAACACGAGGAGGCGTCGCAATCGTGCGGGCTGGAAATGTCTCGTCCGGCGGCCAACTTACTCCAACCCACATCTGTGATAGGTCTTTACAAAATACACTATCCTCCACACTGGCATCTCACTTCTTATCTCCTTCTTCGGAACCAGGCCATAAGGTCGCATTGGGCATGAGAAAACATGATCGAACATGCAACTGCTAGAAGTGGCTGAGTTCTATTATCACAAACATAATCTCTTGCCTTCGACTGAATCTTTCCTGTGTCACTTTATATGACCACAATACGGACATTTAGTTACCAACATCCCTGTCGTGAAGCGAGATGTAGATTGGCAGCCACTTTCAGCTCCTCACGTCTTGGCTATGGTTCCGTTTCCAATCCAGCTGAGCAACCCCTCCATCTGTACCAGCATCCGGACCTCCTTCATAATATCCGATATCTTACTTTTACTACCAGTGATATCTCTTCACTCTACCAGTCAAATACTGACATGACATACGGAGTTACCGTCGACTTGCCACTCAGCAACCCAAGTAGTGGCTTTTTCCAGCCACCCTCTCAATCTAGCTCCTACCTGCCAGCTTCTGCCACCGACGCTGCCTATACCCTTACCCTTGGTATGTACCTAATCCAGGCAGTTTAACTTTTTTTCCTCTATTGAGATTTTTTACTCGAACTCCGGTCTAAGAAGGGAGCACTTGTAATAAACCAACATTGTGCCATGCTAAACGCCGAGCCTCTCATGTCTATATGCACTTGCGCACCAGTGCCTGTCCGGCCCTTGACAATCCTGACTGTCTCCGCAGTTTAATCCTCTTCAAGGGTGACCCACACCTAACCGCGCTGGATACACTTTGACCATTGCATGATCGCACACATACGATGGGTGTCGCAGACGTGGCGGCTGAACGTGCCCTCGTCCAGCGGCGAACTTCCTCCAGCCCCATTTTGCGCTAGTTCTGTACAGAATAAAATATCCCCCAACTGGTAACCCTGTTCTTATCTCCTTCTACGGCACCAGGCCAGAAAGTCGTCGCGGCCAGCGCCTCCCCTATCAACAACGACATGCTTCACAAATCGAGTTAAAAGGCCAAAGTTGCACACATCCGCACTACAAGTTAAAGGGAGATTCTGGTGAGAAGAATATGCTTCGGCATTAGACAAATTCAGGAGAAAAGGTGCAGTTCATGACATAACTGCGGCCTAGACGGTGAATATCTGGTAACTAGGATAACTGGGGGATGAGCTCTCCATATCTAGTCATAATCTAGGGGTAGTAACTCAAGCAAGTAGACAAAGAAGTGAGCGAGCCTTCTTAATCTGTTGTTAGTCCTTAAGAGTGCATCCAATTGGTTAAACCGCATTAGTCCGTACAATTTTCTGTAAGGTGCATTGACTATTATTATTTCAGTCCAATATTCCGTACGATATTCTTATAGTTACGAGCAATATTTCGATGCAGGCGCACAATTTTTGCCTGTTTTCCCCTTAAGCACTTGCCAAGTATAACGCGGCAAACCCTACACTGTCTTTAATTGGCACTGACCGAAGATATTCAAGTAAGTAAATGAGGGTTTCAGCTACCGTATTTAACAAGCCACAAACAATAAGGGACACAATTGATTTTCATTTTCTAAATTAATTAACCATGTGCGCACGCTCACGGGATTTGTTTTGCTTAAGGCACATGTGGATAAATGCAGGTGGGGCAACGAAATACACAGCGCATAACTATTCGGAAGGTTTATTTTCCAATCTGGACACAAATGGAGGATTACAATATCCGTTTAAATTGGCGTTGTTTTGTTTCCAAGACTTTAAAACTCCATTTTCAAATAAGAATCTGGTATTTCGCAGCCAAGAAACTCTATTGTATAACAGAATATACGCAATATTGTTCTAGTAAGTAACGGTAACGTGTTGGTTTTAACCGTTCAGTTGAAATATATTCGTCCTTGGTCATGCTGCGGCTCACTAATGAAGCCGATTAAGTGGGTTTAGCATATTTTGTCGTTTTGTTTCACTTTTTCGGTTACCACATCAGTAATACACACTAATTCGTCGGTCCATCAAACACTTTATCTTTAGTTCATTAAGGGAAAGAGTGTTTACTGCCTTTCGTGGCATATCTTGAAATAGACAGAAAGACCAGACACAAGTATGTCCTACCGATAGCATTAAAACGAACCTCGGCGTAAAGGAGTGGAGTTCCCCGCTTTTAAAACTGTCAAGATTGGCTCTTCAATTACTTAACAGTTTGCAGAAACCCCAGCTCTAAACCGTTATCTTAAAAACTGAGACTCCTTATTCGATACCTAGTTAAACCGCTCTGGGCAAACAGAGAAGTTAAGCTTGGAATAGATAAAAAGAATTTTCGACCAAGACTGGACTTTTAACGTGTAAGTCTCCACATTTATCTTCATTTGACTCTCAAATATCGCTCGTAATTCAAAACTAGCTAACTTGAATGATGAAACGGAGGAAAACTTATCTTGCAAGGATCAGATCGGGCGCAGAAGCTCTTCAAGCTTTTAATCTCACATACATATTAGTCAAGGCGAGCCTCGGAACGATTGGCACCCCAAATAACCAACGACAATCGCTAGTTTCACCCTCAACCGTTTAAGGTCACTGGCGACAAACAGGTTGCCTTTCAATCTTTATATAATTATTGAAAATATGTAGCTTGTTTTCAAAATGCTCGCAACAAGGTAAACCACCACATATTTACAGAAAACTTAACGTCCCATGACTTATCTTATAACAAAGCTAGATGAATTGAAAATTTCTATTCAAAGCGCCCTATTGCCAGACTTATCTGTTCATGAAGGGGCTCTTCAAGGGTTTTTTATGGGGTGTTTGTTCGTGCACATATACTCCATCGGTTTGTTAAAATAGGTTTAAGCGAACGTTTCCTGTTCGCTGATCAAATTCATTTCGTTGTAGTGTACGCGCCTTGACCAAAGCCCGTAAATGTCGCTGTAGTGGTTTTTGCAGGAACTAGCCAAGGTCCACACACGGGAAGTGGAGAAAACACTTCAAATATCCTCGTCTGTTGACGCTGTACTTTGACATGGTTCTTAGTCAAATCCTTGATTACTTACAAAAAACAGACGTTCTTGCACATTTACCATGAAAGCATATTGATTGAATTCAAGCCATCACGCTCTGCTGGCTAAGCGCAAGCACTTAGTGAAGAAATGACAACCGCGGAAAGTCTACATCAATAGGACTTCGGGCCGTCACAATATATATCAGTGTATTTTGAGAAGAAACTGCTAATCAGTAGGAACCATAGAAAAAAGGCATTATGTGTGGCGGCTAAATGTTCCATGAACCTGCAAAGGTTAAATCTTGCCGCCATCTACTGCCTTTGCATGGGTGTACCAAAAACTCATAGCCCCTTGCAAAGCTGACTACTTGAAAATCCCTAGGTTCTGGGAAGAACAGAATGTTGAAAGTGTGACTACAAAAATATCCTTGATTTGCAAATTCTAAATATGTTTATAAGAAACGGATTTAAATGGCAGCCTACCGAAATAGAAGCGACATTAAATAGCACATTTAATGCCACATCCAGCAGAGGAGGTTTGTTCGCCGGAGTTATGAAGACATCTCTGAAAGAGGAAGAACTCCCTACACGCCTTGACCACAGCCCAAAAATGTCGCTGTAGTTGTTTTTGCAGGTAGTAACCAAGTTCCACACACGGGCAGTGGAGAAAACACTCCAAATATCCTCGTCTGTTGAAACTGTACTTTGACATGGTTCTAAGTCAAATCCTTGATTACTTACAAAAAAACAGATCTTGCACATTTACCGCGAAAGCATATTGATTGAACTGTACACTACAGCGAAATGAATTTGATCAGCAAACAGGATACGTTCGCTTAAACCTATTTTGACAAGCTGATGGAGTATATGTGCACGAACAAACACCCCATAAAAAACCCTTGAAGAGCCCCTTCATGAACAGACAAGTCTGGCAATAGGGCGCTTTGAATAGAAATTTTCAATTCGCCTTGCTGTGTTATAAGGTAAGTCATGGTACATTAAGTTTTCGTTAAATAGGTGGTAATTTCACCTTGTTGCGAGCATTTCGAAAACAAGCTATACATCTTCAATAATTATAAGAAGTTTGAAAGGCAAACTGTTTGTCGCCAGTGACCTTAAACGGTTGAGGGTGAAACTAGCGATTGTCGTTGGTTATTTGGGATGCCAATCGTTCCGAGGCTCGCCTTGACTAATATGTATGTGAAATTAAAAGCTTGAAGAGCTTCTGCGCACGATCTGATCATTGCAAGATACGTTTTCCTCCGTTTCATCATTCAAGTTAGCTAGTTTTGAATTACGAGCGATATTTGTGAGTCAAATGAAGATAAATGTGGAGACTTACACGTGAAAAGTCCAGTTTTGATCGAAAATTCTTTTTATCAATTACAAGCTTAACTTATCTGTTTGCCCAGAGCGGTTTAACTAGTTTTATGTTTTCGCTGAAAAGCATGCTTTTCTAAATTTCTTGTTCCCTCTCAAAGATATCGAATAAGTAGTTCAAGTTTTTATGAGTACGCTTTAAAGCCGGGGTTTTTTCAAACTGTATATTAATTGAAGGGTCAATCTTGACAGTTTTAAAAGGCGGGGAACTCCACTTCTTTACGCCAAGGTTTCCTTTTAACAATTTCGTTAGGGCAATTTTGTGTATGGTATTCAACGCATCTTCGAATTGTTTTCTGCCTGCTTGTATCCTCATGACCTATGCAATTTCGAGATTTCTGACGATTTACGTGAGGTTTCCTTTCTTTCGTGTCGTGTCACGCAGAGAACTCGACTGAATTTTCGCTGCAACGAGAAAAACTTAATATGGGCGATTTAACAACGACCTCAGTTTTTTAGCGGAGCATCTCGAGCCGAGTTTAGAGCTGATCTCTTGGATCAAGGCTTTTAACTCCTCAAGACCTAATACGCTCACTTGGACAATCCCACTCTAGACACTTAGAAAATCTCACTATAAGACTGGATTTTAGTCGACGATGGAGAAACGCTCCTTTTTAACTTGTCTTATTTGCACACGTGCACGCTTTCACATACGTACATAAGTTTGGGGCGGTGGTACTCGTGGATCCTTTTGGTGATGAGATGCCGCGAGTGGCATCGATTCCAGTAATGCCGTTATTTATGCTGCGTCTATGCGGCAGCAACTTCTTCTCGAGCTGTTCATTCCTTTCAGTTGACATCCGTTAATTCTGAGTGTTACCTTGCCTTGATCGGACACCGTTCTAGCGTATTTTGGTCTTCCGAGCAATTTGTGGATGACTCGATTACCTTAGCGTCTTATTTCACCTGTGGCACTGCAGTCTGTAGTTGCTCAAAGATTGAGGCTGCCAGTAGCCTAGCGCCATCGTAGTCAAGGTCGTACAAATTGTGTTCGGATGTGAGTTCAACACCCTCAAGACAGTATGGGGCCCTTCCACAGTCTATTCCATTGCTTAGTCCAGCAAAATGGATGACAGAGTAGAATTTATTCCACAGCCGGACCGAATATCAAACGACTGGGAGAGATTTTTATTGTCTGGAACTTGTGCGGCAGGGGAGTGATAAAAGGCCGTGATTACGTTTTATTCACCTATAACCCACATGGGCACACGATGGATGGGACGGGATGCTCGGCTAAGTTAACAAAGTAAGTGTTCTTCGATCGCTGTTTGCAATGCCAGGAACTCAGAATGAGCATTAGTGTAGATACCTTTTCCATGCATCCACACTCCGCATGAAACGTGGTGTGCTTCTTTTGCGTCCTCGAGTCAGGCACAATCCGAGGTCGTCTGCAAACACATTTGCTGCAAGTTTAATGGGGCTTATACCGTTGTATTTTTCATATTTACTAAACTGTAGGCCTCATCGAATGATGCTGCCAAAAAAATTTGTCCTCCGCATAGCCGAGGCCGGTAACTAGACGTCCAGCTACGGGTTCGGCGTCTCTATTACTGTGTCAAGTCCTCAGAATCCAGCGGGAAAATACTTACTTTTTGCCTCTAACGGTTGGATGAGGTTGCTTTAGAGAAGATCTCAAAAGTGGTGGAAAGATGGCTGGTCTTAGTCATGACTATGTTTTGTACCAGTATACTGTCTATCTCCATCTTCCAATATAGTGACTCTTGATGAATGGAGTCGAACACCGTTACCCAGCAGAGGACTGTTCCATGCTGGCAAGCATGGCGAATTCCAAGGATGGTCATTTCTTTCAATGTATAGCCAACGCATCTACGTCAGATCGAAACTTGGGTTGGTTGTGTTTCGCTCTGCAAATGCTCTAAAAGTGATAATTACCAAAGCCATTGCAATAGTTATCTCAATTTCATGTCTCACTATTGAGGTCAAACAAAAGATAGCCTTGCCTTGACCGTTACGAAGAAGCTCATCTCGCCTAGTTTTCTAACTTACTCCATGAATTGAGGGCACCACAGGGTCGACACAAGATTCTCAGACTTCAGCGGGAATGCTGTTTTTTCTAGATCTTTGTTGTTGCGCAGTGTCATCTTCTTCCTGAGAGGGTCATATCATACTGTAGAGGCTAGGGAAGGCTAAAAGTCCGTTGCAGAAGAGAGATGAGTATGCTAGTTTTGTCATAGAAGTTAAGAAAGTGCCCTGAGTATTTACCTTATTACTTCACTTTGACCGACTTGCTATCGAAGAGTCCTCTAACTACACTGTAAACAATCATTCACTGCCGAAGCTTTACCACTATCTTTGCCGAAATTTCGTGTACTTTTGAGGCTTGTTTGTCGCACGTTAAATTATCGTCATTTTCTGGACTTAGCGGTAGAAAGCTCCGTTTTAGAGCATGGTTTTAGCTCTCCGGGCAGGCAGGCAGCCGTTTTCTCTCCACTGTGTCAATGCGGTTCTTTCGCCTACTAAAGACTTCGATGGTAGTCACTTGCTGCTGGCCTCTTCGACATGTCCTCTTGAGCCAGACCGGATTTCTATGCTCGGTTGCGTTGGATTTCGTAATTTTTCGATGTAGGGGCCTATTGTACGAAGCCTTTCCAATCCACATGAACGACAAGCTTTCGAAATAAAGTGTGATGTGACCTAGTAGTTTTCCCAGTTTTGTCATTGCTCACTGGTCTGCTATCATCAGCTTAGCTAAAAAATCGTTTTAATGACAGAAATTTAGTCAGTTTGGTGGATAATAGAGCATCGTGTGAATACCAGATTAGCAGATATTTGCGGTGATGCTGGAAGCCTGTGTTGGTGGCTGATAGTTAGTTCTAATAGGAATGTTCAACATTCTTTCACAATCATCGCATCGAGGGCCAACCCCGAAGTTGGCAATAAATTGGTTGTTAAACAGCCGACTGGCTAGCCCGCTCATTATTCTGGTCGTGAACAGTCGGCAGGAGTCATTTAACCAGTTCGTGTAGCTGCAGTTTGGGTTTGCAGCGTCGGTACTTCATGTTGGCATGTTCAAAGAGATATTCTGTTGAAGCGCAGTTTCGGTTGTGCACATACTAACCCGGTCATTGACTTGTTCCCACCCAGGTGATAAACAGTTCGTCTATTTTGGCCGAGCGGTCGTCACACTTCGTCAACCGCGGGGGAGGCACATATTCCGCTATGGGTTTTTGGGCCGCAGAGGCTGATTATAACTCTAATCTTAAAGTCTAACGGAATTTCATAGGTCAGAAGTAGTTGATGCCGTCCGTATCAGCTGCACCAATGACCCTATCAGCCTGTAAATTTTCACCTAATTTCACTGGCAATAACGAGTAATCTTACAGTTTTTTCGGCAGATGTTGCTTAAAGAGACCAGGGAGATCAGTCACATGAGAGTAACTTTCATCAACCTACCCTGGTCGCCAGTGGAAAGGGGTAACTGCCAAGCATTTTGGAAAATTTTCTCAGTTATCACTGTTATTGGTAATACGACTGCCGGTCCAGTTTCGAGCTCCGCATTACCAAGGCCTCAATGGAAATGCCCATTTCAGTCATGCAATAAGAATTGACTGGTAACTTCTCATCTACAATTGTCTGGTACGCTTTAGGGACTCAGTAACAGGAGCATTTCCAGACTGTCTACTGACTTTCTCTCTTCGCCAACATTAGGACACTGTGGACTACTTCCTACATCAGATTCCGTGTTTTTCGGTTTTTTCTCTTGCGCTCTACAGAATTCAGTCAGTGCGTTCGCGTGGTCGGAATCAGAGGTATTTCAGAGGGTGGCTAGCTTTTCTACTGTTTACTTCCGGGCAGTCCTTACCCACGACAGCTGTGAGGAAATCGAATCGTCCACTCCTGAAAGGATTCCATCCAGGCGCCTCTTGGCTTACCTTCTTTTTTTCTGGCTGCCTGGACTGAATTTTGCTGATAAGGTAAAAAAAAAAACAGATAGGGCGAGATGTCTAGTTTAGCACTGATTCCTGTTCAGGTGCAAAATATACTTTTTTCCGAAGCTATAGAAATTCACAAACAAACCTTACAAATTTACGCAGACAAAGTTTAACATGTGACGAGCTCTAAAATGGGACTGTTGTAAATTAAAATGGCTTTAAAGTCCAACTGCGCTCTAAATATCCGGAAGGCAAGTGGCAACTCTGGTAGTTCAAAGTGAGTACTAGCTATCCCTGAGTTCTGAAGACATTCTGATGCATTCACTATTATTAACTGATGAAAATGTATTCCCCTTTTCGTGTTTCTGGTACTTATGGGGTGAAATATGTCAGGGAGGTTTGACCAAGATTCAGAAAACAGTAATGCTCCAGAGAAATTGATCTGAAAATCTTCACGCCTCCGCAGTTGCTCCTTTCTAAGTACTCAAGTTTTATAGCAGCCCTGTACCCGCCCGTTTATAGTCCGAACTATTACTCGAGATTTAATTCTCAGGCGGCTTTTAAATGCCCAGCAAAATTAACCAGTAGCTTGCCTTTTGAAAACTCGGCTTTCTTGTTTTTGTATGTGGTCTCCCATTCAAAATATGTTTTTTTTTAAGCTTCTACGAATTCCATTTACTAGCACCCATTTTTTTCTTATAGTCGTTCTTCTCTGTTTGTTTCTCTGGACAGGGGATTTTCAGCATTGTGGTTGTATTAACATGCTTAAGGCGATCGTGATCATTCTTGATCTAGCTCGCCCAAGTACATCAGTCGCCTTTCTTGAATTAAACCGGATTATCCTCAAAGTGGTATTGCAGCGACTGTTTCATTTAAGACAAATTTGGTGTACCTCACTCGATGGAGGCAACGATGTCAAACCAATTCCGAGTTTGCTTGTTTCATCATTTATGACCGTACGATAGGAGTGGTTGGACGGATGCGCACTAGGCGCAACCCTTTGTGATGATAAGGATGACGGGAAGATGACTGGTCGATCACCGGAACCGTTGTTAATTTGTCTGAGCTTGCGAACTTGTGCATGAGTCCGTTGAAAGAGATAAAAGCAACAAAAAACTGGCAGACACCTGAAATTCGAGCATACGCCCTCAGTTCTAAAGTGATCGGTTTACACACGCCCAAAGCTTATAAAAGCTTACGAGTATCATCGATTCAAGTGACGATGTCGTCTTTACCATTGTGTATATGGCGACACCTTCATCTAGAGATATTTGAAATCGTGCTCTCTTTCAAGTCGATATCCGTTAATCTTGGAGCTTATCTCCTCTTAGTCAGACATTCATGCTGAAATCGGGTTTTTCCATAGGGTTATTAATGCGGCGACTGATTGACTGCCCATTTATCCGCACAACGACATTTTCGTCTTTGCAGTCCATGTTGCTTTGTTGTCCTAAGGGAATTGGTCTTTTTACACCAACGGGAGGTTATTCTAATGTTGGCTTCCTTTGTACTATGACTCTGTTTTCGTGAAATTCAATTTCCACACCCTTACTAGTATCCACTGCTGCTCGTGGAATGTTGGAGATGAAGGTCCGCCGGCAGAAGACCTGTCACCATTCTTGGGTGTCCAAGCTGAACCCTACCCGGACGTAATATTTGTTGGGTAAGAAAAATGTTTCAATCCCTCGAAGGCTACAGTCTACAGGAAGTTATCAGGTCAGAGGACTGGTATGATGCTCTCAAGACGGTTCTTGCGCCCCTCGACTTTGTACTGGTAAGTTGAATTCCCCATTTCATGCATCACGTCTTGTTTACGTTGCATGTCTTTCCCAACCACCCCCCCCCTCCTTCCTCTCGTAATTTTAACTTGTAGATCAAGGTTCGGAACTGCTGGGCTATTTGGATCTACGCCTTTGTTCAACGAGACTTGCTTCCAGCCACAAATAACATCGAATCAGAGTTGACTGCTTTCGGTTATGCTGGGGTCATGGTGAGCAGGCTCACTTTCTGACTCCGATTGATTCTTTTCTGCCCAGGGCAACAAGGGTGCATGTTCGATCCGGATGGAAGTCTGTGGCGTCAACATGGCTTGTGTGTCGGCGCACTTTACGGCGCACTGCGAAAATTTTGGCGATCGGTTAAACGTACTTTTCTTTCCTGACTGCTTGATCCTCAATGTGCCCTTAGGACTACATGGATATTATTAAACGGCAAAATTTTCGTGATCCGGATGTCAATGTTATATTGGACCACGAGTGAGTTCACTATTCCCTGAGAAGGGCTGACTTTTAACCGTTCTAAAGTTACGTTTTTTGGATGGGCGACCTCAACTTCCGTTCTGAAGGGATTGATAAGGATGGCGCCGAAAGACTCATCAAAGTCAAAAGATTCGACAGTCTCCTAGAATATGATCAGGTAAGGGAGGTCCTCTCTACTATAAACTGTCCTCACAATTGTTAAACTGCTCACTTGAGCGTTTTATGCTGAGGCTGTTTGATCGCTGCCCCTCACTAAAATTACTTGAACGCCATTTTTTTGTTGGTCTCACCGTTCTTAGGACCGTTATCATTTTTCGAAAACGATTACCTCGCACTGACTTCTGATCGTTACTGCTTTTCGCATTGATACAGAATTCGCATTTGACTGTCAAAATCAGAAGCGATAGTCGTTCTTCTCCTATTTTAAGTGCGTAATGATCTGTCTACAGGTAGATAGCTGGTTCAGCGCCAGCCAACATACTCTGACAAGGCTTCTCATGCTATATTTACCTTCCGAGGTATATGACTTAAAGTTAATTTTTGGTCACTTAAGCCTAGAGGTTATTGCCAGTACAACCTCCATGTGCGGATCCATGGGGACACCAATTTTGTGTTGATAGCATACAGCCTCCCATTTGTCCACGGCAGCCATTTATATCACCGCTTTCAAGTATTAGTACTGGGCGCATGCTCGTTATCCTATTCTTTTAATGAATTCCATGGGCTCCATGTCGGATAAATAACTTAATTTAACGTAAGCTTTTACCTGCTTAAGTTTTTATGGTTTGCGTAACCTGGATGAGAGGAGTTATTTAAGATAGCATTTTAAAAACCTTAGTCCATTTCAAAAATCCTGTCCGTTCGATGGTATGCACTTGTCCCAACGACTTTTCCACTGTTCGAAAAACATGTTCTTATATTCCCTTGAAATAATGCTGTTAAGTGCCTCCGGTGACCTTTTATTAACCTCTTTTACCTCCTGAAAGCGCTTTCCTTTTATCTTTTTCTTCATTCCTGGGAATAAGACGAAGTCGTATTTGACTAGTTCGGGCTAAAAAGGGAATGAGAAACCGTTTTTAGGCCATCTTTTACCAAAACTGCTTTATTTTGAATTCTGTGTGGGCAAGCGCGTTGTCATGATGGAACAACCAATTCACCGATTACCACAATTCAGGTTGTTTTTTTTTCTCACTGCCTCACGCAATCGCGTCCGCGCTTGCAGATAGTAATGTTGCTTCCCGGTGGTGCCATGAGGAACAAATTCAACACTAACGATTCCTTGGATGTCGCGTTGCTCCTTAAAGTTGGTCATCGAAATATCGCCGAGAGCGTTGTGTGGGGGGTTTAATAATACATTCACACTGTCCGCTGTCCGGTCGTTTCTCATGAACGCTGCCTAGCCATGCGGGAGAGGGCAGCACTGCCAACCCATTGGCCTACAAAAAATACTTGGCGTTTTTTCGTACTCTATCGTACATTCAAACTCTGTCGACCCAGTAGATTTATATTGTATTCCAATAACTTCTTTGCGGAACTTATCAGAAACCCACTCCTTTACGAGCGACTCGATATTCCCCATATGTTGTAGATTTCCCATACTGTCGCATAGACTATAACTGCTTATTGGTATTGATTCCTAGCGCTGTGCATATAGCTGCAAATTAACATTGCCGACAAAGACAGGGGAGAGTGGAATGGCCATTTTTGGGTTATTAAGTGTCATCAGCCAACTACACCCACCCTCAGATTTTGCAACCCCAGGTTAGGACGATGGACATCTAAACTAATAGATCGCTGGTTTGAGTCTTAGGGTTAGAGATACTTGGGGATAAGAATGGCTGGCTGATGACAGGTTATAAGCCCGAAATGTCCATTGCAGTCTTCCATGGCTTTTTCGGTAATGTTATTCTGCTTATAGTGCTAGCCGTTGTGCGGCCACTGACTGGGGTCGTGAGCTAACCTCACCTCAAAATCGGATGAGCATAAGCTGTAGCGTGGTCAGTGGACGCCCTATCTACGGCATAGTTACAGTGTGTTTGGCAATCTGAAAGGGCAGCACTGCCAACCCATTGGCCTACAAAAAATACTTGGCGTTTTTTGAGCACTCCCTCGTACATTCAAACTCTGTCGACCCAGTGGGGACTGTGTTCACCTATAGTAGTGCCTCATGGACGTCGAAGTGTTTGTAAAGCCACTTACATTGCGTTGAAATTTCTTGCATAATAGAGACAGACAAATAAGTACTATAAACAGTAAATTGTAGGGCGAGATACGATCCCTTTAACAACATACTCAGTGGCTCGAATAAATGTTCCTCAACTAATTTTCTTTGCGACAACAATTCGTAAATCGGCTGTGACTACATTCCACCCAGTCAGCTTGCAGGCCACCTATTACCGCGTGTAATGGGTCTTTGGTGAGGCTTTGTGCATAGGTTGTCTGAATCGCATCACCGTCTTGATATACCCCGTCGACCCACCAGTTGGTCAACCGTTGTGTCACTCGGGAACTAACTGAATGACCGGTTATAATTCTCCTCTCTAGCACCTAACAGCAGGCTCCATCTTGCAGACATAAATTTGCCGGGTGGGTTGGTTACGGTCAGAGTGGCTGACATTTCCGTCGCCCGATGCCACTGTGAAGCCTAAGTAGTGCAACTTTTGAGCGTCTCCAAAGCCTTTATAGTCAATTCTCCATGCCCCTTCATCCTGTCTTCGGACGTATATGTTTGACCACTTCCTTATCTCAGCATATTTGAACTGCATGTATTGACGTCTGCATGGCGTTCCCAGTTCGGGGCGCATTTGCATACAAAACTGTTTTCACAGCATGCCTACCGTGGTTATTAAGGTCTTGGCATGTATATTGCGCATTTTCGCGCTGCAAGCCACACACGCGTGCGAGATATATTTGTTTCCATCTAACCCGACAAGGATTCGGCAGCAAGCGAGAGCCACAGTGGCTGCTACCGGCGTCACACCACTTAAGCCTGGATCGGTGTGAATGATGTTTTATTGACTCGACTAGCTGGTGAATGGTTGCTAATGTAATACAAATGGGTCTGCCTCTAGCGTACATCTTCGCCCGCTGAACGTGTAATTTCCCCTATCTCCCATACACACGCAGTCGCTGCGTAGAAATTACCGGTATTAAGCCGCCTGGCGCAACTTTCCGGGAACATTTAGCATATTCGTAAGAGGTCTTCATGTCCTGGATTTCCACAATAATGCTCGCCAGAATGGTAATCAGGACAATCAAATATCACAGCACCCCTTCATCTAGCTTTCTGCTATACTGATTTGAGCGTCGCCTGTAAACTGTGAAAAGATTACATTCGACTCAGTTAAAATGCGGAGTTTCATTCGTGGCCAAATTTTTTGCCGTGACATTAAGCGCACGAGCAAACCTCGTCTGATGAGTCCCTCTTTTTCTGAAATTGCGTACAGTAATATCAATGTACGCAGCATGAAGGAAGCATGGATATACTTTCCGTTTAGCATTTCTCTTTTATGTTGAGGATCGATACACAAGAATAAAATTGGTCGACAACAACTGCATTTGTGAAAATTTGCCTTAAAGCAATTGGAATTTCTTTCCCCCTTAATTTATCATTGGCGTTTTTTATCAGCTACAATTTCCATAGCTTGTTAAATTACTTCAAGCTCCTGTTACGTGCATCTGGTCCTTTTTTAATGCAGTTTCATTTGAAGAGCCACACTTTCTGTCTTATCTTCGCATTACTGAAATCTAGAACTGCTCTTCTAGCAAAGGGTGAAAGTTATATATCTTTAGTCAGCTTTTGTATTTTAGTGTTCATCTTCTAGGTGACTGCCGTTTGAGGTCAAGACACCTCTATTAGTTGCCCTTCCGGACAGTATGTTCTTTCTCTTCGTCGGAGGTTACTCGTGGGCTTAATGCCATTGTCTTTTATTCACAAGACATTCATCATTTCGCTTTCCTCGATACGTTTCCATCAAAGAGCTTATTCTCTAGAATTGCCTTCTGTCGGTCCGGCTAACGTTCACACAGACCTTTAGCTTCATCGCCCTAACTGCACGAATGTACTCGTTAAACTTTACCTTGGACCTTTTTGTTGACCTATCTCATTGTGTGCTTAAAAATCAGTCAACCGATACTATTTAGTGCGCTCTTCTCAGCCGATATAATTATCAAGTCCTTTCCCCTCTAAATTAACTTGTTTACTCATGTCTTAGTACATTATTGGACTGTATTTTCTTCTCGTATTTTCCGACTCCTTATGTGCCTTTCTTCTTCTTAGTTACTCAGAGCCATGAAGGAGGACCTCATCTTTCAGGACTTTCTTGAGGGTCCCATACGATTTCCACCGACATTCAAATTCGACAAGGGCACTAATATTTATGACACCAGGTGAGCGACCAGTTAATATCTTTTTTCACTCAGACGTCAAAGTCGACACTTTTTTACATGCGGGTGTCTTCAGCTCACAGGGATAAAGTACGAAACCTTGTACATCTATACTCCATTGCCCCGGAGCTGCTGTCTCATAGCGGCTTACCGGCAAATGTAACTGGTGTTAGAATAACTTTCGCCTGCAACTTCAAAGCAAAACTGAACATCCGTGTTATACTGTACGGTGAAACTGACGCAGTCTACATCAGCCAGCGCAAAATTTACTTATTTCGCTTGCGTTCGGCAGGGTGGGTCCAGGACTTAATGGTGCAGCATTTAGCTTCGTATCTGCTGATGCGCGTTGGCATCCCAGCCCGAGACCTAAGCTGTGCCTCGCTAATGGCAACAGTGGGGCCGTAAATGATCTCCCTAACGTTTGCCGCTCACTTTTAGTCATTTATTTCTGTTTTACAGACTAACTGCAGATCACCCGCCAGATGCTGAGCTTCGCCGAATGCGAAATATATCGTCCGACCACAGCGAATAAGTTATAATTTCTGACCTGTAGTAGATGTGCTACTTGACGAAATGTTCGCCTAAATTCTCAATTGTTTCGATTTGGAAAGATATTTACGCAGCATAATCCCAAGATATTTCAGTCGGGTCTTGATGTCAGCTTTACTGAACGAGGTTCTTTCCGACCGCCTACAAAGACTACACCCTGTACTAATAACTACTTAATAAGTATGAAGTTTTCTCATTGATTTTTAATATGTTTTATAGAAACTGGTCAGGAAAATATTCTGTTTTGTACCCATTTGGTAGCTCATTGCGTCTTCTTCCAATTTTATCCTTACAGAAAGAACAAATATGTATGTATGTATGTTTTTGGTTTTCAAAAAAAGTTTTCAATTTTCAACTACTTTTGAACCCAAATTGCTGTTACATCTGCATTCCGGGTTTCGAAACTGCATGCTGTGTATTTTCGGTGTAAGGTAAATCCTGCATTTATTGAGGCAGCGAATGTGGGCTATATAGTATACATAACAAGCCGCATTAGTAAATGGACAAATACAATGCTTTATGAATGAACACTTCACGATCTTAGAAAATAAACTGTTTAAAAACGGAAAGGTAGACTTTCTTCAAGTATGTACTTTGAAGACGTAATTTGATACCAACTGATTACATCCTTCTAGACAATATATTTGAAGGTATACGGGCATTATAATCAATATAAAAATGCATTCTACTTAAGTATTTATTTTTTACAGTGCAGTTATGAAGGTGGCCGGAAAGAAGCTTATTCAAAAAGCCGGCATCCTGTCCTGACTGAAATATCCTGAGTTAAGACTGTAATCTACTACCCTACTCCAGATAATTTTATCAACTTTCAGTGTAGGTCTATAAACTCCAACTAGACTGATTTACCACTAATTTCTGAGGAAATTAAAAGCAAAAATAAGCCTCTGTTTACTTTACCCTTCTTCCAACCCGCACAAACCCAGAAGCCCAGACCTGTTTTTCGTAGACGTTATTGTGACTGCCTTATGTCAACGCGAGAGGTCTGACTTATTACTTGCGTCATGCAGCCATACAGACGTCAGTGAAGCGTGGGAGTTTAGTAAAAATACATTGCGAAATATAAACTGCTGGAGCCAAGCCTCTTCGTTTTGAATTTGGATCCTTAATTGCCTTCTCTCACTCGTCCTTTAGTATCTGGATTCTCTCATTTTTGGAAGCTCCAAAGTACGACACGACAGCCAGCTAAGATCTGTTTGTTTTTTTTGAATCTGCGTATTTAAAGAGAGCTCACGAACACTAAACAAACGAATTCCCTTCATATTTACATTTCGTAAGCGCATTTTCGATGGACTAAAACAGGCTCTGTGCTATTGCAATAGTTTTTGGAAGCCACGCGGATTTTCTAAGCAGCATTCTGTAGGCCTACTTAGCGAAAAGTAGGTCATGAGAGTTGCCCAAATTGCGAAAAGAATGCAAGGCATGTCTCGCGATCGTTCATGTGAACCCTCTCTTTCTGAAACTTTTACGCTCCAATCGGACAGGCCAACCCGGTCACCAGTCAGTGCTTCAGTTCGTCTCCTCCTGTCCTCCCAGTTCCGTTTTTTGAACTCTAGTTCATACCCGTTTTGGGAATTAGTGGCGCCCTACTTGTACTACCCACCGTATTCCTCTCCTACCTGGACGGTCTCGCATGTGGTCTTGTGAAGCACCGCCTTTCACACTGGTGAACTAGCAGCCGCATTTTTTTGACAGGTGTACTTTTAACTTCTCCTCCATGCGATAGAGCTGAGGGAGTTAAATTGCAACCCTCGTGGCCTAATAAACATTCCAGTTGCATTAAAACAATCCCAGCGTTTCCTACGGATTTCCACGTGCAATTTCAAATGTGATTTTCTGTTTTCTATCCGTATCTGAGGCCTAGTTGGAGTTTATCAACTTAAAATCCAACCTAAACACAGTTTTATGTGGATATTTGGCCGTATTTGTGGGTGTAAGAAGATAGAGCGTAATTTGAAATGAGAGGGGGCGTATGTCCGAGAACTTTGGGAAGAAAATATATCGCCGTTTCCTCAGCCACATTAGGACGACAGGCATAAATTTCTTGAAATTCTTTCTGGACGAATAAATCGGATACGCCTCACCTTCACGCCCAACCGTTTGGTCTTAGTGTCATTATTTAATGAACATTCTGTACATTTTGGGAGTTAGGGTGAGCTGTTTGCATGCGCGAGTATCCATCGTCGGGGCAGCGGCCGTCCTCATCGAAAAAATCGCCGCCCCATCCATCTCGACGTTCAATCTTCCTTCTCAGAGGAACACGCAGTCATTGTGGTAGTGATTGTAATAGATTACGAGAAGCATTACGGAGAGTATTTTTTCATTTTATTTGTCAATCTGAGTGAAATTCCGCAGGTGGTATTACGTTTGGAAATAGTTTAAGCGGCGCTAAGTGATAAAACAACTTTTAGCATAGTAAGCTTGATAATCGGACTAACTAGTTCACGGGATAGCTTACCATACAGCCTGGACTGTGTGCACTTTCTTGAAGGGAACATTTTAGATTTCAGTACACTTTACCGGGTTGTTAGTTATAAGTTTTGGTGTTCTCTTCATTGTACAAACGAATATGGAGCCATTAAGTCAGAGCTGTTTGTAAACTAAGCCTTCGCTCAATTTTTTCTATAAAATCGTGGTTTTGTTTTTTTGTTCCCTGCCGTGACGAGTTTCCCAGAAACTGCAGGTGCATCCATTTTTCCTTTATTTTTGATGCCACTGCTCAGCGTTCTGTTCAGAGTTGAGATACAAATCACTCTCTTAAACTATTCCGGTCTCCTTTTTCCGGTTTTCTCTGTTCTGCACACTTATTCTTCCTCCTTTATTTCGTATATTTGACTCATATTGGCTTGCCTATCTGGTTCGGCACGTGAGACGCTTATTGGATGTTTAATTTCATTGAAGCGTATATGATGACTGCCTCATTCGTTTTGACAGCAATTGAGCTTTTATGCAGTAGGTAGGTAGGTTTCTGTCATAATTAGAGTTAGAAAACGATAGTATTTATCCTGCCTGAATTTTTTGAAAGCCACCTGTATTTCAGTGGATGGGGTTTCTTATTCCTGTGAGTATCCCATACTGTATGTCTTATTAATATCAAGGATTTTTTTATTTCTGCGCATTTTGTGAGTCGATTTTGTGTCTCTTTCGTTTTGAGCATTAATTGAGCCGTAGCTGGGCTTCGTAGCTGTGCCCCACTTGCATGTCCTCAAATTTGAAGTTATTTAGATCACATTCTCTGTTCTGCTTGAAGCAAATTATTCCTTAGCTATTTGAAAACAGGAAATGTAAAGGATCATTTTCAAAAAAGTGTCAAAATCTCCGACTTTCACACCCAGTATGCACTGAAAAGCAAAAATGCTCCCAAATCATTCTGCAACATTGACAACCTAATTGACCTTGGTAGAGATTTTTTTGAAACCCTCCTACCCTTTGAATCGGGAAAAGACGTTGCCTTTTCGCATTCCATAAGAACTATTTCACTTTTAATATCTTCCTAACAAATTTTCTAATACCCAACATGAACTTCGTAAGACAAGTCTTCTTAACACGACCACAAGCTAGAAGCCAAAACACACATATTGCCAACTTTCTACCGCCGCCTGCTGCGGCTTGAAGGGGTTCAGCTCACCACTGCTTCATGCCGTTTTTCCACGTTGTCGCTGGTAGAAGTTCAAATGAGTTAAGGTGAAGTTGTACTGTTTCCTATAATAAATTATCTCTGGAGTGTCTACCATTAAGCCGACATGCTAGTCATTTTAATCCACACCCTGAGGCTAGCCTTTTATACCTGGATCCCAAGATAGCATGATACTCATAAAAGAATTTTTATGAAATTTCAAGCCCCGTCTTCTGTATAAATAATCAAAAGGAGGCTGTGATATTCGGTTTATTTGAACAAACCCTGTAAGCAAGGCGATTTTCGGGCAAAAGTGACCAATTTTTCTCGCATTTAAATTTTATTCATGAGGGTAATTCAGGCTGAGTAAGCGCTTTTTCTAAGGGTTAGGGACTATGTCAGTTAAAATGGAGAAATATTTGAAATCAGTCGTATGCTTTTGCTGTACGTCACTGAACATTTCATAGTCTTTTCCAATAGGGTAGCATGGGCGTTCGTCGACGTGGCTGCATGACATGCTCGTTCCTCTGCGCTGTGTGACTCAGGCCAGAGCCCTCCAGGCGGTCGTAGAGCGACCATTTATGATATAGGATGAAATACCGACCATAGCAAAGGACCCCAGAATTGCTTTTTCTGGTTTAGTGGCCGTCATGGGCCAGCCCTACCCAACCCCAGGCTTGCAGAATCTGGGACTGGAATGTGAATTATTTGCTCATTTGGCATTCTGAAGTCTAATGTCACCTATCGCAACTAACAGGTCAACGAGCCCGTGTCTCATGGGTAGAATGTTGAACTTGAAAACGCCCAAAGACGGAAGAAGCCTGGTTCTGTAAACCTGGGTTTTTGCATGACTGGCTGACGGCGTCTAATAACCCAGATATGGTCATCCATTCTATGTTGTCTTTGTCGGCCTTCCTTCTTACAATTCAGCAGCTAGTCAGAACTCGCAAAGATTTGATCTCACACTTTCGCATTGAAGGCCTGTGTCTTAGCGTAATCAATCCCTGTTGGTGGCATGCTGTACATAATAGATAATTATTGCGAAAAAACTTTTTGGACAGGATTTTTAATTGGTTCATGCTTTTGAGGTCGCTTTAGGCATTGAAAAATCTATCTCGGCTTCACACCATCGTAAATCTACTAGGTTTTCCTAATCAACCCTATGTTAGGCTCTCAGCATGCGTTACTTTCAATCCTTTTTTGAGTTTGAACCTAGGGCTTCCGTAAAATTTCTTGTCTTTTGCTTCGATGTATGTTCTGTCCTTAGCACACGCCTGTCTCTCAAAATGGCTTTAAAACAGATGGCCAGCAGGTCTCCGCAACTGCAAGGTTTGAAAGTGCCTTTTTTGTTGGGTCACTTGCTTTCCTCGCTGTAATTTTTAATGTCGCAGAACGCAAACGATGAACACTTGCCAAACTCTGTTTGGTGGTTAACGGCCGCACCTCAGAGAAATGGTTCTCTGCTACCCTCTTCGTGGAATACCCGCTTTACTTAAAGAGAATTGCCTGTCATCTTGGCAGTTTCTTCTCGTGCGCTTTTCTCATTTGCTTGAATGTGTTTTTTGGCTCATCCTTCAAGCCCTTAATCCTCCCCCTTTCTGGCGTATGTGGATGAGCTCTCATTTTTTTCGAGTGATATTAGTTCTGCTGATCCTGTTTACTACACTTTAACTGGCTTTTCAGGAAATCTAGAGTTTGTTCGTGCTTCTTAGCCCTTCAATCACTTCAGTCTGAACTTTGTCTTATGCTGCCCTTTAGCACACTTACTGCGAGGGCTACTCTTCATCCCTCCCAAGATTATGCTTATTCAATGGGGAGCCATTTACCTTTAGAGTTAGTATGCTTTCATCGTTCCACTCCTCCCCCCTAACCTCCGTGAGCTATGTCTATTTTTGCGTGATGGAAAAATATTGTTGTTGCTTTTCCGATTTAATCTGCATATGTTGTTTAACCAATCACTAACCACTTTTTTCCAACGCTCTGTGCCTTATTTTCCACCACTTGAACTGAGGCCTTGTTTCTTAACATGTTTAGGCTATTTTTGACTGTCTAATTAAATTCTAATATTTCACCTCCATATCTCGTGAAATGTCGTAAATTTCGCGAGTAAATCCCAGTAACGCAAACTCCAACGAATCTTCATGTCCAGCATTTTGGAAATATTAAAAATCGATTATTCTTAAAAAGAAGGCGGTTATTTCGCTTTGGTTGATAGACTTTAACCAACCTATATTGAATTTTGGAAGGAGCCTATAAAGATTAATTCCGATTGATTTTCCCCAAGTAAGCGATTAATTTCACAGGAAATTAAAAAACTGCCGTTTTCAAAAATAACTGTTTTCAAACTTATCGATAATTATTTTTTTAAAAATTAGAAGTTAAGAAAACGACTTTATTACAAATCACTTAGTTGAGGTAAAATAAAGCCACCTCTTGGGTACGAGCAAGCTGCAAACTGTCATTGCCCTTTCATTTGCCTTTTTTCAAGCAGTTTTCTACACCTCCGTCCAAATTTTACGGGAATGGTGTTATCAGCCTATTTCGACTAGCCTTTCCCAAACCATTATTTCCTACGATGATTCCTCCAGGTGCGCTCAATCTTACTTCCAACTTTTTTTCTGACTTTCAGTAAGAAGAATCGAGTTCCCTCATACACTGATCGTATCCTCTACATGGCACACAACGATTTTGCCCTCGACCACAACGTTCAGCTCAATTCGATGGGCCGTCGGACGCCACAGAAGAAACGCAAGCATCCCGTTCGTGGTGGTCCAACAGAACAGGATCCAACAACCCGGAGTCAGAGTTTGTTGGCCGAACACCCAGATTTGCGGCTACTGGTCTATGATTGGCTACCTCAATATCTCAGCTCGGATCACAAACCCGTGTATGCCCGCTTTGAGGCCCTGGTGCCCAACTCGTGGTTCGCGCTGCCTATTCGCTTTCTGCCGTCTCTCAAGGACGGTAAGTTCCTCTTGGGCGGCATTGGTGTTTGCTTACCCACACCCCCTCCTCCCCTAAGCGCAGTTTTCAGGGAAGAGCGTCCTTCCATTGGTCGTCTTCAGTATTCCTTTTTTTGCAAAACGAAATACCCACTGCTATGCATTCCAATCATTGGTTTCTCTAGATATTTGCATTTTCTGGCATAATGAAAAACTGTAAAACAGGCAGCAAAAGTTACACTTACGCAGCCCTCCATCTGTAGGGCGCTAAATGAAGCAACGATCAGGGCGTAACACTTGTACATTTTAATGTTCCAAAGTATTCTATCCTCCTTTTTCGTCTTCTGTTTACAGTTAACACCTCGGTAAACAGGCTAAGCTGCAGATTTTCTTCTGCTTATATCGGTGTTAGACTTCCGTTCCTCATTCTAGAGGTGTCCGTTTTATAAACGCCATCTTAAAAAAGAAAACAGCACGAAGATTTATAGAAGGATATGAGTAGGATATACCTGATAAGTAGGGCCGTAAACAGCGAGTGGGACTTTAATCTTTTGTCAACCAGCTGCACCTCAGTATTTAGGTTTTTTTGAAACGGGGTTACTGTGGTGATGCTCCGTAGTATTCTCACCTCTTTGGGTGGTTTTTGTAGATGGATTACTTAACCAGATAGCATTTGCTTCGTGGCACTGTCAGATTGAAAAATTCGTTTTTTTTTGATGTGTGAAATAATACCAGCAATTTTTTAAGCAAAACCGTAATTGTGACTTATAAGATTCTAAGCTACTAGCAAGTACCGCCACTTTATGCACGTCTTTATGCTATGCTTGCCTAGCCTAAAATGTGTGACTGCATTATGTAACAATGCGGTTTCAGTGCCGATGGAATATACTTATCCACAAGTAGGAAAATATGTTATATTCAGCAAATTGAATTTAAGTGCACATATAATACCGCCTGGACGGATAAAAGAATGAGCATCTCACGTACGTACTTCATTTGAGCCTGTATTATTTTTTTTCCGAGGGCACTGTTTTGAATAATCACCAAAAGCACCTTTGAACTCTAAAGTATGCACCCTTGAACTCTAAAGTATGCACCTTTTAAAGCAACATTTTTAGCTTGCAATGTGCGTACATCAAGAGACACTGACAATATTCCACCATTTTAAAAACCCCTAAAGACAACAGATTGCACTTTATGGTAAATGCGTCATCTCTGGAGCCGTGAGTGAACTTCTACCATTGGCTGACCGGCTAGTCTGTGCATGCCCACAGCCGTGTAAGCCACTGAATACCCGAGGCGGGGGAGGGAGGCAGCTGATGAGAACCTTTGCATTCTGAAACCTCGATTATTGTGCCGCTACAGGCGTTAGAACTCGCTTACTTCACGAGTAAAACCATTCTGCTGCAGAGAAATACGCTTACCAGTAAACTTGGGGGGGCAGATGACGCCTGCCCACGAGATGCAAAGAACTATCTGACTCTGCGTTTGAGCCCTCCTCCTATCACAACCACCTCTCTCCTTTGTAGTAATTAATCTTTTCTAACAAACTGCCAGAACTATGCAGTTCCTCTAACCGGAAAGCTTTTGCGGCAAGACAGACGCGAACAGTCCATTGCCCGAACTCATTCCGGGAGCTCTACTTTTCAGATGTGCCCTCGAGATCAATTATGTATTCCCTTTGACCTCATTCACAAAGCATGTAAGGTGAATCTCTTACGCGCCTGTTGACAGTACGTCATCAGACACTTGACGTAACCCACAATTTACTAGATTTTACACTTACCAGGTCAAAGTCTAAGAAATTTGGGACGTCACAATCAATCCGCTGGCGTTCTGTACTTAGCATCTCACAGAATGATTTTCTCCTGCCTTTTAATTGCTTATGTTTCATAGTTTGCAAAAAAGGTATTCACTGTCAGACAATGAGTACCTTTTTCCAAAAAATGTGGTAGTCTGCGCATATGAGGAAATACGCCTAAATTTCCAAAACTGTTCAGATACCTCGATAATGAGCCTAGTCGAATCGCGCATTTAAAAGTGAATGACTTTGAGTTGGAATTTAAAATCAAAAGCTACTTAAAGTGGCATTATGTCCATTATAAATACCAATTTTGTCGAAAAACCAAAATTTTCGCCGGGTAAATATGGGAAAAAACTCTTGTTAAGCAATCGAATCTCTTTTTTGCTGCCTGCTTCCTGGAACTCACCACTCCTTTTCTCTAGGCCCTATTCGGTTACATAAAACGCATCTTTAGCTCTGGTAACGTCCTTCTAAGGAACTTTTTATGCGACCGATTTTTTTCGATCGCCAGATCTCCTGTTCGACCAGGTGTTGGTATCGTACTGCTGGTTCACTATTTTGCTCCTATTTTCCTTGAGCAACATTTTTTAGAATTTCCTATCAGGCAACTTATGTGGAAATATTGACTTTTTAATGGTTACTTCTTTCAAATGTCTGATTCTCCGTTTTTTCTCTAAATTAATTCAATTACCTTTGGGTAGATTTGGTTTGCCTGCAGGTATCCATGCTTTTAGTTAGTGCAAATCCGATCAAACACTGTAACTCTGTCGCGAGCTAACGTCTTTGGAAATCAACTTGAAGCTAAAAGAAATCACTCCTTAAGCCGTCTTGTAAAAATTTGACTTCGGTCCATTTAATTGACTTTGATAAATAATTGTTACTAACGTTGAATTCAGTACTAAGCGTATCATTTACATTTGTATTGCATGATTGTGCATTTCCTCCAGAGGTGCGGGTAAAACGTAGTGGTAAGGAGAGCTAACTGTTCGTCTACATTCTTGAAAGAACTCTAGTTTTACATGATAAGCATTCTTAGAGTACGTCAAGAGAACTCTCCTATATTCACCTTTGACATGCCGACGGTTTGGTGTCTCGCCCTTGATCATGTTGCACAGGGGCCCTAGTGTACCCCTCTGATTCCTTCCCATTATAACCACTTCAAACACTTCAGCGATTGCAACCCGGTGGTGGAGTTACGGCTTATTCTATTCATTGAGAGTTTTGAGTAGTTATTATTACGAAGTAGTCTGTTTTCTTTCCTTCCGCCCACCCGTTCCCGTTTGCAGTTCAGCCACGGAACAGAGACTTGGACTTCTTATACACTCTAATGGACCCTCCTCCTTTGAGTTCTATGGACTACACCGGGAAGACCATCCGTAACATAGACAGCAGCAGCCTGCTATGCAAATATCGTCCGTCACGCAAGCACCGACACCAACGTATGCGATCAAAGAGGCGTTCACTTTCGGCCAACAACCTCCGGACTGTTGCCACTGAACCAACGAACGTTGCCCAGGCGAATGCTATCAGTGGGACGGTTGACACAATTCTCAAGACGGTGTGCGCCCCATCTGCTCTGCTAGAAGTGCCGGGGCCAATTGGGAGCATAACTTCGCTGTGTGACCTTTCACTGTATCCACCGGCCGCCTTTGAGGTTCACTCTTGGGACCGGATCGGCATTTTTCCCTCGAATTTCTATGACTTTACTAAGGACGACCTCAGTACCGTCTACGCCTCTACCTCCTCCCTCTCCTCCGCTGAACTGGTCTCGTACATGGAAATGGTCTCTAGCACTCCCGCCAATTCCGGAACACACAAGATTCCAGCTGTGCTTTTCAACTCACCTCTCATGAAGGGCAAGATTGAGGCGGCCGTTCTTACGGGCTGTCCGACATCGAAAGCACAGTTAATCTACTTTCCAAACGGAAGAACTGTCCACAGGGCTACAGTAGCCTAATTCAGGTGAACTTGTAAATTTTTATCAGAAACTTTTTTGATTTTAAAAAGCAATTCTCTAGGTTTTTCCTTTATTTAAAGAAGGTCACTGTAGTGAGCTTTCTCCGGGCCATTTCCGTTCACGAAGGTTTGATTCCGTCCTAGGTAGCGTCTGCTTTATGCAGCATCGTCACTACCAGGTCAATTTGCATTTAGGTTTAATTCACATGTTAGCTTCCTTTGAGAGGGTTGCTTGACGAAGTTCTGTAGTTATCGGACTCGAAGGCAAACGTCTCCATCGATCCACCTGCCTAGAGTTTCATGGTTGTCCTAAATGACCGACAAACCTTATTAGCTGGTGAGCATCGTTCACCACAACGGCCTGTAAATTCTCATAACCAGCCCAGATGTCAGATCAATGCACATTCGCGCCTACATATAATGTCACTGCATGGTCTGCGACGGTCTTTTCATAAAATACGAGATACTGCTTACTTCACAGGTAACTTTCTGGGGAGGCGTTTGACCCTCTGGCACCTGTGGAGCCACCGGTTTCTTCGCAGATAACTAAACGATATGCCTCCTTGCGGAGGACTCCTGTGGTAGGCAAGTTTTTCAGGGATTGCCTTCAAATGACCTCCACCAACTTCACTCCCCCGGGCAGAAAATGTATTCCGTTTCAAAAACGACTAACACTGGGATGTACTTTGTGAGACCGCAAACAGTAAGGCTCTGTGAATTAAAATATAATTGGAACCCAATAACATTGTATTTAGCTTGTGCACCGCGGTATGAAGCACTGAGAAGAACTGCACCGTCTGCATCACTGGATCGCCTGTTGCACATCTGAGCCATAACACAGAATCTCCCAATTTTTCGGCGATATTTTTAGAATTAGCATTTATGGTGCTTATGTGCAAGTGTTTTTCATTGCCTCCTGAGGTTGCATTTTTGCTTGTGTGTCTTCGTCGATTATGCTGCTAGATACAAGTGCAACTATTAATTAGGTTTTCCTTTGGTTCCTGCGTTTATTTTCTTTCTACATTAATCATCCTCATGGTCATTTTTATTGATAGGCAACGAATGGTGAATTTTCGGTAAACTGGTGCCCAGTATCTCCTCTTTTACGAATGTCGTTTTATTTGTTGACTTTTTGCGAAAATTATCTGATTTCTTGACGGCTATACGTATACCCCCACTGCCCCCTGTATTACAGGTGGCCTTGCGCTAAATTCCAGGAGAGTCTAGTGCAAGTAATCGAGTTTATATGAGGACACGTGAATAGTTACGTCTGGAATTCAACACAAAGGCAACTGCAGTACGTGGGTACATATGTCCGTTCCCAACCCACTTATCTCCGCTTTTCTTGTTGGCGAAGTCGAGCTAATGATATCAGACTTCTACCCTGAACCTCTTCTTCTTTCGTTTCTTCTCTTTTCAGCTTGAGGATTTAGATGCAGAAGAATTATGAGGTAAGTAAATCCGCTTGGTGACTCTTGAATTTATTCCTTCTGTCTGCTTCAGTCGCCTTCTTTGCATAGGGAGACTCGAAGCACGGACTACTGATTGATCTAGTTGATGTCGTATCCGACAATTTCACGTCCTAGCGGGCAGGTTGAAACGATTTCAGACTGCTGTCTTTTAGCAGGAGGATGTGATTCTCCATCACACATGTCAGTGGCCCTTCAGGGTTCAGGTTGCTGAACAGAATGTGCTCTTAACCTTTTGCTTTAGAGCTCCACGCTAGAGCCATCACCGACAACTGCACAGCGGCGGGCATTTTTGCCGGTCTTGGACTGAGGATTTATCACTCTCCGCCGCATTTTCGTTAGACCGAATCGTGGCTATATCGGTTTATGGTGTGTGTTAGTTGGTCTTCACCGAGTCTGAATAAATTTTTAAGTGTTGTCATGCCACTCCGACTGGTGGTATCCAATTTCATTGTCAGTTTCCCGAGAAATGGGAGTAGGCCAATGATGCATGAGAACACGAAGGAGTTTGGCCATCTGCGCATTATTCATTGTCATGTGCTGGAAATTCGTGACGCTCTGAAGGTCATAGCATAGATGATTGCCGACTGTCGGGCCAAATCAGTCCTACGCAGGACTGAGTGACAAATCGCACGATTATTCGTCGGAATACAGCCTTTAAGATACCCTCGCTCAAGTGAGCTCCGAGACTTCTCTCCCCTCTCCTAGAAACCTGGCTCGTGCAGGACGCATTGTAGACAGGCCATTTCTTCGCGTCAGCCTTTACATCTGCAGTCCTATCGACTTGGTTCAGCCACTGGAGCTGTGTGGGTTTGGGAAGTGTGGTAGGTGCTTTGCAAGCCTTCATCGCTTTAAGAAAGTTCCGTGTTAGTCTCCACTGCATCCTTGGATCCAGTAGTAGCGACCTGACCACTTGCGCTTGTCAAAATAGCGGAGTGTTGGTGTGGCTGACGTCGGTCGCACTTAAAGCGGAAATGGCCACGGAAAAAAGTGCGTTCAAGGGCTGGCATCCTTGTGTGACTAGTATGCTGCCTGGCAATCCCACCTAGGCGAAATCAAATTTTAGTATTTCTTTCACTTTTTCATGCTTTGTCGCCTCTTTATTTATTTGCAGTTTTCAGGCGCTCTACTGCAAGGCATATAATGTTTTCACGCCATCTCTGGGAGTGCGCATGAGCATGCATCTGACTGGCTTAGCCTCCTGGGCTATTGTGAACTTTCCTCTTTTTCCCATTTCATTCCATAGAAGTACTCGACGGCCCCCGTGTATTAGCTGTTCTCCGTTCTCCGAGGTTTTGGGTCCTCATCACTCCTACTTTCCTATCCTGCCGCCTCAATGTCTTCATTCTTACTATAATATATATCGGCCAAGGTCCAATCTACTTCCCTCATCTCAGTCCTCGCCTCTAACGTCTGCAGTTCTTCACTCGATATATATATATATATATATATATATATGCTCCTGTTGTCTTTATGTCCCAATTGTGGTAGGGCCACCTGTGTTCTCTTGTACTAGATCAAACTACTGCCAATGATTACTTTATTGCCACGGTAGTGGTGCCGCACCGCCATGCAGGACTCCTCTTTTATTCATATGCCAATAAAAGGAAAAAAACTGATATTTAGTACTTAACTCTGGTTACCTGTCTTCCCCAATGCGCCAAATTTATGTGAAAATCTGTATTTCAGTAGGCGTGCGTCCTAGGGGCTGTTTTGTGCGAGATTTGGCCGAACTGAGAGCACTCAAAACGTGCTATGGGTTTAGTGAACTATACCACGCGTTTCGCCGCTCCGCTTTTTAGGCTGAGTTTAGTGTTCCGCGCAGGTCGAACTTCGTTTCCTCAGGATAGCACAAGGTCTGAGCTCGTTCAAGTTATGCGACTGGGGAGTGATCCCCAGATGGTGTTGTTCGCAGCTAAGCACGACGTTAACGCCTTTTAGGTCACCAGGATTGACTTCGTGGTCACCGCCGCCAGAATTTTCATCATCTTTCTCTTAATTAGCTTCTTCTCTAGTCATATAGTTCACTACGGAAAATATGTGACATTTGATAACGGCCGAAGAATTCAAACGTCGGTTGCTGATGGTAAATGAGAGCAAACTGACGCCAATGAAGGTCGGCACCCTGAAGAAGTACAGTTCCCACTAGCTAGTTTATTTTTCCTAATGTTATGTAGGCAGACATCCCTTCTGTATGTATGAAGAGATGCTTGCGAATTTCACTAAGCATGCGACAACTACGGTGCCGAGCGCAGCCGCCTTCGATCGCCGCTGTTGCAAAAGTAATTGTCATCCACCACTGAAGATGGCTCCGCTTTTAGCCGCCTCCCTAAGAGTGAGCGGCACTGATGATCTCACCCGCACCTCTGCCCTTCGCTCCCCCATGATAACAGAACTCCTACCTGACCAGGCACCAATTTCGCTGGCAAACCGTCTTTCAGGTGGAATCCTGGGTAGATACCGTTTTGAGCAGTCCCCAAATGCAAGGAATCGAGAGGCAGAAAGCATTCTTGGACCCCACGTCCATATTTGCCTAGTTTTTTGTGTACTTCGTGCGGGGGACATATTTTGTGAAGCTCGACGTTGACAAACTTGCGTGCAGCACTATTGCTCTTTTCAACTCCTCGAGAACAACTTTTACAGAGTATTAATTTGTGTTCCTTATCATTTGGAGGCGACCAAAAGACAGAATACTGCTGAAACATTCAGCACTGGGCTGCGGTGTCAGTAAATAAAGCAAACCACTGTTAGACAAAGCAAATACTGATCGCAATTGGACTTGGAGTGGGAAAGAGCATCGACCATTACCAACACACGCCAATTGTCAATAGGATTGTGGATGTTTGCAGATTTGGGGAGAAGTCAAGTCTTCGGGGATAACAGTGTACTTTTGCCGCTTAGTAACCTGATCGGGCATTCAGTTAAGGGTAAATGTACTCCGTGATCAGTGTTTCGAACTCGCCGGACTTAGCACAGACGCCTTGAGAGTCAACAGACCACGAATGATAGCAGCGGACTCGGCTACCGTTCAACCCAACAGTAAGTGATATTTGAGGACTGAAGCTTATTGCCCACTGATAGCACATCGCACGTCAGGACAGCCCACAGCTCCCTGGCCAGAAGTTGGCTAAACAAGTTTCAACTATGACTAATAAGAAAAGGCGGTACGATTGCAGAGAAAACCGAGCGGGTTCATCTCGTGGGTCATTAGTGGAGAACAGGCTAAGGCGTGAGTACAATGGCAGAGACTGCCCACAGCGTTTGCATGCCATTCTGTACAATAAGTTAATAATTTTGGGGTCCGTTGTGTGCGAAAGCTGGAACTCTCAACGTTCGCCGTAATCCGCAGCGTTTCGCCATTGTACCACGTGGATATCGTGAAACTGGAACTGACAACTCGGTCAAAACTGTACATGATGAGACTGTGCCTGCTAACCTCTAGACTGTCTTCCAAGGTGAGTCATAGATTGGAAAATTCGATAGCATTTGTTACTTGAATGCCGTAAGTACATATGTCCGCGCCATATCAATGTGGCTTTCGGGTACGCACGCACAGACAATGTGCCAGATCTGTCATTCAACTCTTGAAAGACTGACTACTCAGAGGTATGAGTTTTAATGACAAACACTGGATTTACTCCGTCACGAGAGGATTTCGTCCAATCAGCTTGTGAAAATACCCAGAATATGTCGGCATAATACCTAGGAAATCTTGGCTTATTTGATAAAACGCGCACAAGTTCAAAAACTTCCTTTGTTGATCATATCGCAGAGGGTTTATTCAAGCAAATGTGAGTTGCAGGTGGATGCCATTCGGTCTACTGCAAGGTACGGACTGTAGATATACGTAGAAATTCACGCACACATTTTGCTGTCAGTGTGATAGTCTCATTTTTCAAGTGGCATCTCGATATGCCCGTGTAGAGGATGCGGATCTTGGCAGAAAATGGTCAAAGTACTCCGATTTTAGTTTGTATAATTAATCCTATACTTTCACAAGAACTCATATTATGCGTACGCGCACAATAGGTCTCTCGTTTTTTCGGATTCAATCTTTCTTTTGATTATCTTTTAATGGTCCTTTATTCACTTTCAAACAGTGTGTGGGTACCTGTTTTGTTTATCATGGTATCCGACACACATAATGGTGCGTGGCCTGCGTAGAAAGTCTCTTTAGTTTAGTCAGCAACTGCGCCCCAATCCGCCTTTGATAGTCTTGCCACCTGGCCCAGGTGAGGAAGGAGAAAGTTGCAACGCTGCGCAGGTTCGCAGGCAGCCAAGCATATGTCTAGGACACCTTTTCTAGCATCTTCGTCCTCGAGGAGGCAAACAGTGCTGTCCCTAGAATAGGGCTGCTCGGATATCCCAGACAGCTGCCGAACTCCATTACGGGTCAAGGTTTTGTCTTAGTGGGTGAGCGACTGCGTTAGCCTGGGTCGCCAACGGCTTTCGCCCCCACCATATGACTTTTCATTTGGGAGGGGGAAGGGGATCGGAAGTTCGGGAGTCAGACATACCGGGTGTGGAGGTACAAACAGCACCGGAGACCCTCATCTGGTTTAGCCCGCCCGGTTTTGAGCAGCCATAGGAGAGAGTTGGGTATCAGTTGGTGGCGGCCACAGGAGCGTTCACAACCTGGACGAGACAAATGGAGCGAACAAATTCTATCTTTGTGGTGCTTACCCTAACTATTAGCACCTTCACTCCCTAAACAAACAAATGCTGGGTATCCCGCCTTCTGCAGCCGGCCACGGCTCACAGATCTCAAAATATGCGGTCATAAAACTCGAACTAACAACCATACCTCAGTCCCAATCCCCCGTTCCATACTCTCCGAGCTTCTCGAGTGAGTCCACTCACACCAGCCGCCTGGAATGTTCGTTCCCTTTGAGACAATCAGAAAAGCGACCGGTCAAAACGGAGGGTCCAAGGGTATGCGGACCGCAGTGAAATGAACAACTTTTCAAAGCTATCAAGGTCATCTACGATCCCTGCATCAAAGGAACTGCACCGTTACTCAGATCTTACGGTATAACACTGCTCACAGAGAAATCGCAAATTCTGAAGCGCTGGGCCGAGTACTTCAGAAGTGTCCTTAATTGCTCATCAGCCATCTCCTATGCTGCCATTGACCGACTTCCTTAAGTGGACATGAACACTGACCTGGATCTGACGCCTTCGTTGTCGGACACCATCCGGGCCGTGCGACAGATTCCCAGCGGGAAAGTACCGGGATCCGACGCAAACCCACCGGATGTCTACAAGCACGGTGGGCCCCGGTTAATGGCAGAACTCAGAACACTCTTTTAGGGGATGTGGTGCCAAGGACAACTTCCTCAAGATTTCAAAGACGCGACCATCGTCCATCTCTACAAACGGAAGAGGAACCGGCAACTCTGTGATAATCACAGAGGCAATTTGCTACTCAACATCACCGGGAAGATCTTCGCCCTTATCCTTCTCAATTGTCTGAACAATCACTTAGAGCAGGGACTACTCAAGAAAAGCCAAGGTGGCTTCCGACGACACCGAGGATCAACCGACATGATCTTCGCCGCCCGCCAGCTACAAGAGAAGTGCCAGGAGATGCAAGCCCATCTCTACACTACCTTCGTGGATCCGACAAAAGGCTTTGTTACGGTGAATCGAGACGGACCGTAGAAAGTTATGCGGAAGTTTGACTGTCCTGAGCGGATCATGCACATAATACGTTAGCTTCATGATGGGATGATGGTGCGCGTCACTGAAAACGGGACGGTATCCGAAGCATTCGCAGTGGACAACGAAGTGAAGAGGGTCTGCGTAATGGCCCCAACCATTTTCAGTCTCATGTTCTCTGCTATGCTGATGGACGCCTACCAGGATGAACGCCCTGGGATCCGCATCGCTTACAGAACTGACGGGAATCTTCTCAACAGTCGGCGTATTCAGGTCACAACGCGTGTCTAAGACTTAAGTCCATGACTTGCTCCTCACGGACGCCTGCGCCCTTAACACCGTGACGGAGGACATGCAAAGGAGCACTGACCACTTCGCCGCAGTCTGCCCCAATTTTGGATTGACAACCAATACAGCCAAAACGGTGGTCATGCACCAACCGCCGCCCAACGCGGAATACAATGTTCCCCGAATCAATGTCAACGGCGCTCAACTCAAAAATATGGAAGCCTTTGCTTTTCTGGGAAGCACACTGTCATGCAACACGAGAATCGCTAAACGAGGTTGCTAAACGGACCTCCAAAACCAGTAAGGCCTTCAGTCGGCTGCAGGCCTCCATGTGGAATCACCACCATATTCACCTGAGTACCACACTAAAGATGTACAAGCTCGTAGTCTTTACTACACTCCTTTACGGAGCGGAGACCGGGACCGTCTACTCGAGCCATGCCAGGAAGCTGAATCACTTACATCTTAGCTGCCTGCACAGAATACTGAAAATGCGATGACAAGACAGGATCCCTGACACAAAAGTCCTGGAGCAGACCAGAATCCTCAGCATCCACGCCAACCTGAGGCAAGTGCAACTGCGCTGGAGCGGCCGCCTGGTGAGAATGGACGACTAGCGTTTACCCAAACGACTTTTCTACTGAGATATCGCTATGGGCGCTCGCCGATAGGGAGGACAAAAACGACGCTACAAGGACACTGAAGAAATCTCTGAAGCAACTGCAAATCAAACTGGCGACCTGGGAGGACCTTGCCCAGGATAGACCACCATGGAGAAGATCTGTGAAGACTGGTTCAGCAATCTAAGAGACCAACCGGTTCACCACTACTAAGGCCAAAAGGGCCGCTCGCAAGTCGCAAGCACTGCGGATCAACACTGCCAACGCCCAAGCCCCGCCAACGTTTCCACGCTGTCAACGCACATTCCGCGCGCAAATCGGCCTGGTCGGACATCTTCGAACTCAGCGAACAACAATCCTTCAACATAAACCTCTGCCACACCTGCCTCAGACTCCACGACGACGACCACCCCAACCACTGAGGACAAATTCATCGACACCCTGCCGCCCACGGGAACCGACATCGTCCTCCCTCCCCCACCCCCTGCGCCGATCACGGCGACGAACACTACTTGTCCCACTCCCGCCACCTCCGAATATCTGTCACCTGCTACTTCCAAACCACCACCACCCCCAGTACCAACGATGGGGTCTCGATACTAACCTGTCCTCAGTGCAATCGCACATTCACCTCACACATCGGCCTGATCGGTCACTTGCGAATCCATCGCACAGACTGGCAAAATATTGCCTAAAGCACCAGCACACAGCAGAGACCGCCGCCTCCACTGCTCTCACTGTCCCCGCGCATTCACTCACCGCATGGGCCTGCTCGGTCACATGCGCATTCAGGAAAGCGGACTCCACCGCGATGCTCACACATCTTACGCACCCATAAACACTCCCAAAGTCCTCTCATGAGAGCGACTACCAGTACCAGCAGCAGAGCCCCCGCAGATCCAGCACCTCTCGACCTATCTTGTCCTCATTGTCACCGCACATGCCCATCACGAATCGGCCTGATCGGCCACTTGCGAATCCATCGCACAGAGAACCAGTTGCAGGAGCACAAACATACAACCGCCACACCCGACTCAACTGTCCGCACAACCCAAGCACATTTACACACAGCATGGGCCTATTAGGTCACACACGTCTCCATGAAATCCTGCAGTAGAACACCGCCAGCTATACCACAACACAACATCTCTCCTCATCGGCCTATACACCTAGCATACCCACACGCAACACCATAAAAAAACATGCTCTCAGTCAGCTGATTGAGAGGCAAGCATGATCCTCGGATTTTTCTCCATGTGGCCCCTCTACTACATGTTTAATCTGAGCTTGAGAATATCACGGGGCAAGTAGCGCCATGAGTTGGAAGGTTGCCAACTGAAAATTCTACTCAGACCTCGCAGTCGGTCTAATGTGTGTTGTGTGGGGTGGGTGACTAGTGGTCTGAGTGTCAGGATGCGATGGATCCATCTTAACCTAAACTCTGACTATCTCACACACGTGAGATGTGGGCCGTTCAACTCCCTGTTGTGTGAAAGCCTCGTTCTTGGGTTTCGGGGGCCAGGTCACAAGCAGCTGCGCACACTTCTGTACCAGACAACTGACCCGCTCGCGCGGTGGTCTGATTGTGGCGTGGGGGAGAGAGGAGGGTCGACGGCTCAGCGCATTTTCCTCGCTATTAACAACCTGACGCCCTTGAATATACCAAGGTGCGCTAAAAGCCGTGGCTTGGAATGTTGCCAACTGACGGGATAACTCGGACCATGTGGTCAGCTTAGTGTTTTGCGTTGAGTGGCGGACTGAGTCAGGCTGCAATGGCTCCTTCTTAATGTAGCCATTATGGCACTCCCACTCTGTGGGATCAGAGCCAGGTATGGTGGTACACCCAGGGGCGGATTCGGCCGCGCAAGCCATCTGCGCTCTCTCCCGCCTCGGTCTTCTTGACTCTGTCATGACACCCGGCTCCGGCGGGGGAGGAGCGCGGTAGATGCAGCGCAAGGCTACTCTCGCTTTAAACTAATGCGTGCGGAAGTTACCGTCCCTGCACCAACCTTCTGTGGGGCATACGGTGGACATCATCTGACTACGACGGTCGAACTGTCGTGACGTCCTATGGCACCCTTGCATGCGAATATTAACCTGTTATTTACGGTAAGAATTCTTGCCTTCCTGGAGAATTGGTGACCAGTCTTCGGTGTTATGCCATACATGCAAAATGGAAGTTCAATAGACGTGCAGCAGTTCGGCAAGTGTGACAATGTATAATAATCAATCCAGTTTAGCATAAATGCATGATATTCGTGGCAGTGGAAATACCGGAAATAAAAACAATCATTGGGAGGAATATATTTATTTGGAACGCGAGAATACGATTAACTATGTAAAGGTAATCCGACCTCCTGGCGCCGCTGATTGTATGTACACGTCTAAAAAGGGATCGTAAAAAGAAACTTGATAAGCATAATAAGGTGAACGAACGGGGTGGATACGGAGGCAAGACTACTTTCAGGAAATAGTGTTGGTGGTTATTCAAAAAAACAGTCCGCGGTGCGAGTAATTTATTGGCACATGTAGACTGACAACGTACAAATCCAGGCGCAGCTTAGACAGCGTATCAAATGTTGAAAAACTGTACAGAAATGAGGTAATTTAGCCCTCGTGGTCATCACAGGGGGTTAGAAAAATAATTAAGGCATCTTTCTGGCCACAATTAAGCGGCTGAAAAGGAAAATCAGACACACAACTGTACAGAAGAGTGGCGAACAAGCAGTGAACTTTATTCGGGACAGGGAGAGGGCAAGTGGGAAGCCGCAGTAAAGGGAAATATAACCTGCACCACCCCCCCCCCGCCCCCGACTGCATAACAGGCCAGTTACACAGCTATCCACAAGCCTCATAAGCAGCTCCTAGGACTGAAAGTTGGTCTCAGGGACCAGACTGTCGATCGTTCGGGATACCATCCTATTTCGGAATAACAAGGAGTGCGTAGATGAGGACTTAGGGGAACTGAATTGTACAAAAAATATATACAGCCTCACCGTGACGTTCTATGTCGGAATGTATATAAAAGTTAGTGTGCCTCCGCTCACCTTTTGAAGTAACAAGGCCTAAAACTTAAAAACTACACAAAATCAGATTATGTGTGCGCAAGGAAGGCATTCCTCGAAGGAGATTATGTACATTTGATACCCTGATACAGCTTGCGTGCACCATCTAAGCCAAAAAGGCTTAACGTTATAATCGGGCATATGACAGGAGAAAGGTGTACAGTGGAAGGTTGTAAAAGTCAACCATCGGAGTTTGTACAGGAATGAAATGCTTGTCAAACCAAATAGACGCCATTTTGGCAGAAAGAGTCTGTCAAGACCTCTTTCGACAAAAATTCAGATGTACAAAGTTGTTGGAACTGCTGCGACGCAAAACTTGTACAAATTAGGAAGTCAAGCAAAGGCACTGTTGGAGTACTTAAAACAGACTAATGACAAAGTGATCACAAAACGTCACCGGTACAGATGAAAGGCGCAAAAACAACGTATCAAGAAGCCAAATGCGTAAAAGGTACTCGGAATCCTCATGGCAAACTTACTTTTGAGGCTCGATTATTATAGGATCGCCTAACAGGGTATTTGGTCTGCTAGTTAACTAGCAGATCAGTGGCGAATATAGGTGCCGAAAGAGGGGTAAGGCGCAGGACGTCGGGTGTTGTGAGCCAGAACGAACAGGGCAAAATGCAAGTCTTTTCTAAAAACTTCAAGTAAATTCACGGTTGTGTTGGTTAGGTTTTCACGCACTGCACCTCACTGTCGATATCGATTTTCACGGTAGCGATCGCTGGATATAGATCCGGTCCGCGGCGGTGAAACTGAGGTTGTTAGACTGTTCATTCCGGACTGGCTGTAATAATCCCGGCTAGACCTAGAGTCATGATCTCGATCTCTGGATCTGCGATGACGATCTTCGTTTCGGTGGCGGTCCCGAGAACGTGATCGCCTGTTTCGGTCCCGTTCACCACGGCGTCGGCTGCTGCTTCCCCCACCGCCGGCAGAGTTTCCAGCGTAGCTGTCATTGCATTCGCTACCACTGTCGCTGTAAGACCTGCGTCTCCTACGACTGCTGTTGCTTCTGTCGTTTGCAAATGAGAATAGGTTACAAGAACCGATCAACAAGGGCAGATTTAGTGGCCTTTTAAGAAAGAGGGCGGAAAGCAGGTTATCGTACACAGAAAACGAAACGGTTAATTTTAATGCAGGGAGACCTAACATTATTGGATCCAGAACGATAGGCATGCCGCGCATGTAAACCGAGCGACGAGGTGTCGCAAAGTCCGGAATCCGGAGAAAATAGTGCTGAAGAGAGATACGGTATGCATTTTGTATGTGCTAAGCCGTGTTTAGCTGCTACAAAAGGTTTGTATATCAACCTATTTTATTAGGACCTGACGAGTACCGGAGCGAGGGGCAATACGCTGAGCTCGAGTTTCCACCAATAACATATTAGTTGTGAGCTTTTACTGGTGCATTTGGTTCTTGTGCATTGCTACGCGTAAATAATGGGTCAGGGCAAGAAAGTGGACGAAGTATGCTTGTGTATGTAAAGCTCAACAGCAAATGAATGCTTCCAGGCACGTGTTCCTATGATTAGAATTTAGCATTTTGCTCGCGAAATTGTCATAGAAGGTCTGACGAATCCTGCTCAATATCTGACAAGTTCGCACATCCATAACCAAAAACAGTGAGTTATAACGGAAGACGGAGAAGGCAATGCCTTCGACAACAGACAATGAAAATTAGTTGTGTAATTTAATCCTCTTACTAAATATGGAATTGTTCAGTCTGTGTGCTGAGTAACGAGTCTCCGGGACACAAACATGGAACAAACGCGTATGGGATAAGCAACCACAAAATATTCGAGCAACGTTCAGCGTTCAGAAAACTCAATCTCAAAAAATACCCACTCGAGCATAATAAATGGAGTCAGAGTTCAACCTTGTAGGGCAAAGAACTGTTAAGAAAACTTCTATTTCTATAACAAGACATGCAGCACCAGGTAAATGGTACGTCGGTTGCTTTAAAATTGAGTAGACGAATTCTTGGAAAGCGGCGAGGAAAGACTCAAACCAAATTTTCCTTCCAACAGCGGCAAACCGTGTTCCTGTTCCTTTTAAGGACTCTGATGGCAAGTGAAACTTGCCCTTGTGCAATTGTCTTCGGTTTTCCTACTTCAAGGTCATCTTTATGGAGCGATGCTGAATAGCTAGCTTGGCATGTCACTTAAAAAAAACAAGACCGAACGGTTGAAAAGCATAGAAAATTTAATCACATTATGCCAATACGGAAGGTCGGAGCAACGCTGATAAATGAATTCGATAACCTTTTCCTAATGGTTTCGGCCCAGGAGCTGTCATGCACTGAGGTACTGGGTATTCGAATATGATGAAAGTGTACATGGGGCTTTCAGAGATGGCAGTATAAATGGATAGGATGCGAAGAGCCAATAGTCTCGAAACTCACTTAGATCCATAGGACTTCGACTCGATGCCGTGGAGCGTATCCTGCAGAGAATTGATCAGGATTTGCAACGATCATCATTTGCAATCTTGGACTGTTTTATCAATGATATGGCTGTAACCAGTGTTTCAATTGCACTAGCATAATCACCACTTGCGGCATCCTGCACCGCCCGATTGATAGCACTAGAAGATACTGTTTTATTTCTTTGGAGTATGTCCTCAAATTCCGAGTCGTTCAGCTTCCCAGACTGACCTAAATTGGTTTATGGAGCATAATGATAAAAATGTTAAAGTTAAGCAAATATTAATTCAGATAATCGGGGACCCGAGCTCAATCTTACCATAAGAGTATTTTAAAGGGTTGATTGTCAAATTACGAAGTCTGTTGTGGCTCGAGTCCTCCTAATTACTTTGGCTAGCAGCATTGGTTATCCATCTTCAATTTCAACCGAGGTCAAAACCTGACGATCAACCACTAGACCTTCGCTAGGCTGTTCCATTAGCAATCTCAAACAGCCAATATTGCTGGACTGCTAGCCCTCAAGTAAAGACAGTTTCAATAGTTGTGAATCGGCTTCTCTCAGATGCGGGGATGGAACGGCAAGCCAAAAATAGGTGCATGCTCAGAAAAGTTGATCATAAAACCTAATCTTCGTCAAGAGTCGAGGCGTTGCAGGTAAATGAACATATTTATGATTACAGATACTACATTATAACGGCAACAGTGTACGGAGAAACAACAACACCGCACGCTTGGCACGACCTATCCGTGATATACTTACCAGCTTTAGCGCAAACTAATGAAATTCAAAAAGAAGTCAAAATACGGCCCAAGCCCAACGAGCTCGAGCTACTAACATTAAGTCACCGCTGTTAATAGCATGTATTAATCGATGCACGTAAATGAACGCCAAAACCTTGTCCTTCAAGACCTCGATCAATTTTCGTGGCAAAATGCAGCATAGGCATTTTGTCAAATGAACATGAAAGAGTCAAGGGCGGATTGGATCAGCTACTCTGCAGGTTGACACCAACGATGCTACTTGGCTAGATCGAGCTGTGTTAACATAATTTTAGGACGTTAGAAGAATACAAAGTGTCAGTAAATTACAGGAAATAAAACTTACTCGGTGTATAGGTGTGGACTAATGGCCTTCCGAATTGATCTAGTTGTGGTCTGAGGGCAGAGGTGCCCAACTGAGGTGCTTGGAGGAGTGGATTTGGAAGGCCTACATGACCCGCTGTCCCGGCTTGGCCAGCATTGCTCGAAGCACCTTGATGGAAAAAATTTGGATTGATATGAGCATTTGCGCCTGCCAATGAGGTTACAGCGCCACCGCCAAGACCAAAGGCAGGAGGAATTAGTCCAGAACCCTGATTTTGTTGCAGTCCAGAGGGAAGGATGCCCAGAGGATTGGACATAAGAAGACCTGAAAGAAAATTTACAAACCAAAGAGTCTAACTTTGGAATGTCGGTGGTATTGCTGATAAACCCAACGGGAGAGCTGCAGTCGACTGGCGCGTTGATGGAACGGAAGCACGACCCATCAAGGATGTGTTCCCCCGCATGCTGAAACCTAGGGAGGCGGGTAGGGCTGGAGTACCCATAAGAGGTGGGGGCAGTCTTCCATTGTCTAAATTGTTCAAATCGTTATAAAAAAACTGTCCTTACTAGATACACCAGCGTTGCGCGATCCCGACAAAGAAGTTCCAGAAGAAGATGCAACACCGAGGAGGCCTGTGGAGCTAGCTCCATGATCTCTTGCGCCAGATGTACTAGGTAGGGAACCTTCTCCGCCTGCAGCTTTCTCAAACAGGCTTAGGTTATGCTTTGTACAGTATGTTATAACCGGCGTTTGGCCATTTATCTCAATTTTTGAAAGCTTCTCCATCGCAGTGCGAACAGATTGTTCTGAGCCAAAAACTATGACACAAAATCCTTTTGACTGCCCATTCTGACGATTTTCATGAAATTTAATCTCCAAAATATCGGTTATCCCTAGGCTGTTGAACGCAGTATACAGGTCAACATCGGTCGTCCACTATGACACAAAAGTTTATAAAGTGAATTAGTTTTACCCATGTAAGATTTCCCACATAAGTTGCGATTCTTCTTCCCGTATGTGAAGCATGAGGAGTAGCTAAATTCGGCTTGGTCTTAAGGGTTTCGAGCAAAGTAATACGACTTACCTCGTTATGGCTAGTCGTCTCAGAGGATGGTGGTGCGATAACGTCATCGTACAGTTCCGTAAGCTCGGAAGAATCCTACAGGCTTAAGCAAGTGAAATTCCGTTTACCTGCACAAAGTCCTCCTCGATATTGTCATAGAGATCGATCTCGGTCCCATTATCCGCGGCCATTCCCGCTAACAGGTTGATTAAAACAAATAATTCAAGATAAGCGCCACTTAAGTAAAAAACTTAAAGTCTGTGTGGGTCTATTAGAGAACTATGCATAGCTAGTAGTCAAAAAGCTTATAAATGCCTTTAATATTTCCTGGAGATTGAGGCCAGATAGACAAGGTAATCTTTCTGTTCAATAACATAGCACATAACTATGGGAATCGCAGCAAGTAGTGCGCAGACCAACTGCAGCTGAATTGGCACGACCAAGACAAAAATTTTAGCAAACAATCATACTGAAAAAGCTATATTGAAACCAGTGGAGCATTAAAAAATGTAATCCATTAAAGAATTTGTATTGGGGAAATACATACAATGTCGGAAGTGTAATCCAATTACCACAATCCAATTAACCACACTTACATAGATAGACTGGCATGCCTAAATTTATTCCCTCTGCATTACAGGCAACAAAGAGGGGGGATCTTATCCTAGTTTACAAGATAATAAACGGTCTTGAGAAAGGATTAAGCTTTGAAGACATGTTTCAGTGGCACCTCTCACCTCATCTCCGTGGGCACACAATGAAGCTGCGCACGAAAATGTCCAAGCTAAACCTCCGCTCTGAATTATTCACGCAACGTGTCATACAACAGTGGAAAAACCTTCCACAGTCAGTCGTGGAGGCAACTTCCCTTCAAATGTACAAACAACGCTTGGATAATTGCATGCGTCCCTCTCCCAAGTCTGAACTCTAAAAACCAGACATATATTGTAAAAACAATGCTACTCTCCTCCCACCCAAGTCTGACCTCTAAAAAAACCAGACATATATTGTAAAAAACAATGCTACTCACTGTTTGCCAATACAATGTTAGTAGTGGTAAATTTACACGTGCTAAATAGGGTTTTCAAAGGCATTGCCTATTATCCTCACCAAATAAACTGAATAAACTGAAACTGAAACGAACAAATTACAACAATCATAGCCAAAATCAAGCAGCCTTTAATAAAATATTTCTTTGCACCCGTAGGTTCGTGCTATTAAGGGTGCGTGGCCTTGGAGCATTGTTCATTCTGTTTCGGATTTTCTCAAAATCAAGCAGTTTCTGCAGTTGCATCCCGACTGCTTGTATGATCTGAAATTCTATGCTGGCTTCGGAGTTCAATAGGCCTCCATTTTCGAATGGATTGTAGGAGAAAAAACTGCTTAGGAAAATAAGGTTAGACGGTAGAGTACGCTAATACTGCAGTAGCATTTCAGAATGCGATAATGAATTACTGATATTGTTCGTTCATATTCATTATAATTCAGTATATATAAGGGAGATAGGCAGAGCCTTTGAAAACCCTATTTACAGATAGACGCTAGCAAAACAAGCAAATGTTACATGGCGATAGTCGTTTTAGTATATCAATCATTGCTGTCGACTAATTATATGTTCATCAAGTAAAAATGCATCAAATCTTCTTTTAAACATTTCAACGCTTTCAGCCTGAACAACTGAGGCTGGCAGTTTGTTCCATTCGTCAATCACCCGTTGGGAAAAATAAGTTGGCCCGCACTTCCAAGTTTGGCGTGATTTCTTTTTCAGTTTGTATGGGTGTCCTCGGAGACTTGTCATGTTTACCAATTCAAAAAGTCGGCCATCTGAAGAGCACAATCAACTCCTCTGACCAGTTTGAAGACTAAGATCATATCCTCTGTATTGCTCGCATAAGAGAGGAAACATTTTTCTTTCCTACAGGCACTTACGGTGTAGCCTGCTCTGGACATTCCGGATTATCCGGGGGCCATGATTCCACCCTGAGATCGGAGGATTTCTTTGACTTTGCCTGCATCAACCATCTGCTTGGTCATCCTTACAAGGTTAAAAGCGAACGCACGCGATTGAACCTCAGAAAGTTTTGTTTCAGCCAACGAGTGGTTCGACCTTTGGAACTCGTTACCAAGCGAGATGGTTACTCTGAAAGCATTATTGATTTTTAAAAGAAGGCTTGATTGCATTATATTTCGACAAAAAGACGACTGTCACAGCATGATTTCTTAAAACCAGCCTTTTAAAAATCTTTCGGGCTCTACTTTTCTTCCACAATGTTTCGCCTATGGCTGTGAAATCATTTGAAGTTATCTTATGCTTTGACTCAAACATTTTAAAATGTACAACATTTTATATTGACTGTACACATGCAATGATAACTTAACATTAATAGGGTCATCAAGGGCAATGCCTCAGTGGTAGATTATTCCATATGAAAGCATATTTGGAGGCAAAAAAACTGAGACCGGTTGGTTGTGGAGCTAAGGGGGTGGTGAAATGAACATGGAGGAATTACGAGTGGCATAGGGTCGATTTACCGGAGTGAGAGTGTTAATTCGTGGGATATTTGGGCTATAATTAACGCGAAACAGGAAGCAGAGACCAGCTTCGAGTCTTCTAACCCACAGAAATTTAATGTTTGCTTACTGGCATCTATCCGTATAAGAGAAACTGGATCCAGGAAGAGAAAAATAGTCTTCGAGTAAAAACCCTCTGAACTTTTTCAATCTTACTGCGGTCAGAGGCGTTCATCAGCCCAAATAGGGGACAGCAGTATTCGAGGATAGGAAGAACAAACATGCGGTATAGGTTTAACTTTATTTCCGGAAGGAAGAAATTATGTGATATAAAACCACATATCTGTGCAGCCTTTGCAGAAATTCGATCTGCATGAGGCGATAATGCTAGCTTATTCGTGTAACTTAGACCTAAGTCTTTTATGGTTGATCGTTCTAAAAGTGTACTATTTTGAAATACTAGGGGTCCAGGAAGCTTGGCGGGGCCAAAACACATGAAACTGCTCTTGGATGGATAAAATTCCATCTGCCAAGTACAGCTCCAACGTGAGCGCATTAGTAGATCAGTGTTGATTTTGTCAACGCAACTATTAACAGTGTCTTTAGAAAATGAATAAATGCACTTGAGATCGTCAGCGTAAACAAAAGTTTGTGAATTTGTGAGTAAAGTTGAAATTTCGTTAATGTACAGAATGAAGAGAAGGGGACCTAGAACGGTGCCTTGACAAACGCCACTCGTGATCGGTTGAGGCGTCGAAGAGCTATTACCTACTAGGACCTTCTGGCTGCGGTTAGACAAGTAGGAACCAATGAAGTCAAGGAGAGGAGGCCGGATGCCGAGGGCTTCCAGTTTCACTAGAAGACGTCTGTGCGGTACCTTGTCAAAGGCTTTGCTCAGGTCAAAGTAGATCACAACCACTGACTGTTGCTCGTTACGAAGGGAAGTAACGAGGTTAAGAAAAGCTAAGTGACACACTTCGCATGATCTCCCAGGTAGAAAACCATATTGTGAGTCGCTTAAAAGCTTATTTTTCTTGGCAAAAGTCGAGAATTTGATTAAAAAAATAATTTTTTTCAAGAAGTTTTTGCGAGAGCCGGGGTTTTGTGAACGCCTCGATAATTATTTACGTCCGAACGAGATCCCGACTTGAAGACAGGAAGAATAATAGATGTCTTCCATGAGTCAGGAAAGAATCCGTTTAAAAGATAAACTGAGAATACATGGCTAAGCAATCGGGGAAAGCTCGGCACTCTCTTAATAACTGAGTTTGGAATACCATCAGTTCCCGAAGAGTGCGAGTTTTTCAGACGAATTATTTGCTTACGAATTAGTTCTAAGGAGAAATCAATAGTGCTGATAACATTCAATGAGCATGCCTGAAACGTCGGAACCGGTTCAGATTCCATCGTAAGATGATTTTGCAAAAGAACGCACTAAACAGTTCTGCCTTGTCAGAGTCTTCCAGAACGAAGTTCTTGTCTTCATTTAGTAATGGAGGAATTTCATAACCTCGTTTAGAAGAGGATCGACGGCGGAACAGTTGAGCAACAGATTTGCAGAGTTTGGCTCACTGAGTGCGCAAGATTCCCTCTGTCTGTCATGTGCAAGACGAATCTTAGAGGCTAATTCAAAAATCTCAGTGATCCTAAGATGTACAGATAACGAAATAGTATATTGATCTTTCAACTGCTTCTTCAGTTTCTTTAGTCGTGGCAAAAGAAAGTGAGGAACGGTTGATTCCGAGGCGTAGGGCTTGACGCTAGCAAAACAAGCAAATGTTACATGGCGATAGTCGTTTTAGTATATCAATCATTGCTGTCGACTAATTATATGTTCATCAAGTAAAAATGCATCAAATCTTCTTTTAAACATTTCAACGCTTTCAGCCTGAACAACTGAGGCTGGCAGTTTGTTCCATTCGTCAATCACCCGTTGGGAAAAGAAGTTGGCCCGCACTTCAAGTTTGGCGTGATTTCTTTTCAGTTTGTATGGGTGTCCTCGGAGACTTGTCATGTTTGCCAATTCAAAAAAAGTTGGCCATCTGAAGAGCACAATCAACTCCTCTGACCAGTTTGAAGACTAAGATCATATCCTCTCTGTATTGCCTATAAGAGTGAGGAAACATTTTCCTCTTTCCTACAGGCACTTACGGTGTAGCCTGCTTTGGACATTCCGGATTATCCGGGGCCATGATTCCACCCTGAGATCAGAGGATTTCTTCGACTTTGCCTGCACAACTCATCTGCGTGGTCATCCTTACAAGGTTAAAAGCGAACGCACGCGATTGAACCTCAGAAAGTTTTGTTTCAGCCAACGAGTGGTTCGACCTTGGAACTCGTTACCAAGCGAGATGGTTACCTCTGAAAGCATTATTGATTTTAAAAGAAGGCTTGATTGCATTATATTTGACAAAAGACGACTGTCACAGCATGATTTCTTAAAACCAGCCTTTTAAAATCTTTCGGGCTCTACTTTTCTTCCACAATGTTTCGCCTATGGCTGTGAAAACGCATTTGAAGTTATCTTATGCTTTGACTCAAACATTTTAAAATGTACAACATTTTATATTGACTGTACACATGCAATGATAACTTAACATTAATAGGGTCATCAAGGGCAATGCCTGTAACCCTTCAAAATATACAATATATATCCCCTCTGTATTGCCTATAAGAAAGAGGAAAAATTTTAAGTCTTTCTAGGCGGCCCTCATAGGGTAGGCATTCCAATCCGCTGACTAGTTTCGTTGCCCTCCGTTGAACTTTCTCCAGCAGAGCGTAGTCATTTTTCGTCCAAGGGCGCCACGCCTGAACGCAATATTCCAACACCGGCCGATAAATGTTCCAAACACGCGCCCAAAAAGCTCTCCGTCAAAATTAACGAAGGACCTCCTGATTGCGCCTAAGATACACATAGCTTTCTTTGCGATATTCGCACAGTGCGACGATGGTTTGAGAGTTGGTGTTATCCATATACCCAAGTCCTTTAGAATGTTTACCTCCTGGAGTTGGTGACCACTGATGGAGTACTAGTATTCAAATCTAATCAGCCTTCTGAAACTAGACCGCAGTCGGATTATTTGGCATTTGTTAAGATTAAGGTTCAGCAGCCACTCATCACCATGTTTGCAAGCGATCTAAGTTTTATTGTTATTTCCGCGCATCCTCCGGTTTTTCAATCGAGTTCCATAACTTCAAATCGTCAGCGAACATTACCTTCTCGCATGTCAGACAATCCAGGCAGTCGTTTACGTATATCAGAAACAAAATGGGACCCAGAACGCTGCCCTGCGGAACTCCACTGTGAACGGTTTCCCAGTGAGACTTGGTGTCTCCGATACAAAACGCTGGCGCCTGTCTGTGAGAAAGTCGGCCAACCATTTGAGTAGGTTGCCAGTCACACCCATTTGACGGAGCTTAAAGATCAGACGTTTGTGTGGAACCCTGTCAAAGGCTTTGCTAAAGTCAATGTAGACCGCATCGACTGACAAACCCATTTCTAATTATTTTGTCCAACTTTCCATGGATGTGAGCAAGTTTGTGAGGCAGGATCGACCACTTCAAAATCCATGTTGATATTAACTCAGCAAGTTATTCTCTTCAAGATGCCTCATCAGTTCCGTTTTGATTATCTTCTCCATCATTTTGCAACAGATACTTGTGAGGCTGACTGGTCGGAAACTGTTTGGTGATGTCCTCTCTCCTCCTTTATAGATGGGGGTTATGTTGGCTATCCTCCACTCGGTAGGCAGAGCCCCCGCCTCCATCGAACTTTCAAATATCTTGGAGAGTGGTGAGGCCAGCTGGTCTGGAGTTCATTGAGAACTTTTGCGGATATACCATCTGGGCCAGGTGATTTAGTGGGCACATGAAACAAAATCTCGTGAAAAGGCGTCAATGAACTTGAGGACTCAGGATCTTAGGATCCAGACTTTGCTTCTGATGATGGTATATGTCCAACGAAACGGCAGTATTTTAGACTTTTTATGTCCTAATGAGTACGTCCGAATGCCTTCATCTTTTGAATCACTGGTGATATAAGAAGACATCACAAAATGACAGCAAAATTCAAGAATTGGACGTATAAACATAAAATCGTCTTAAGTTAATTTAAAGAAGGTAGAAATTATAAGAAATAAAACATCGACTCTGAGCAGCTTTGGACGTAATTCTTTTGGCATCAGACGAAATATCTAATATATTGGTATCCTTGATCGAGGAACATTCAATCATAGGGCTTTTTTAAAAAAACACAGATTACGGTAGTCTTGCAGGCTCAAAACATGTGTAGCGACACTGAGAATGTGAGAACTCCATTTTCCATGTGAAGCTCCACATTTAAATGCAAGCTAGATACTCATTTGCTGAGAAACTATTGTACATAAACTGAAGATTGTGTCAGTAGCGGCATTTTGCGCCCAGCCCACACATAGCAATGACCTTACATTTTCATTTGTCAGATTTATTACTGTAAACGTTTATTCTATTGACATTTTTGTATGTGAATATAAAGGTCAAGGATGAAAGCCTACTTCCTTAACTAAATTGACTAAAAGTGACTAAATTTAGGTATGATCTAATAAAGTGGGTAAGGGGACTACGAAATCCTATTGCTTCTAGTTTAGCTAGAAGTCGTCTATGAGGCAATTTATCGAATGCCTTACTAAGATCAAAATAGATAACTACTACATATAGATAATCATTACGAAGAGAGGTTAGTAGATTTAGAAAAGACATGTGGCAGGTTTCACAAAAGCGGTCCGGTAAGAAGCCATGTTGGGAAAAGTTGATAATTTTATTGCTTATGCAAAAATCGGTGATTTGTTTTGCAATTAGTTTTTCGAAGAGTTTAGCAAGAGAGGGCATTTTATGCACATCGCGATAGTTATGAATGTCCGAGCGGGAACCAGATTTAAAAACTGGTATTATAATATAAGTTTTCCAGTAATCGGGGAAGAAACCATTTTCGAGAAATACTGAGAATAACTTGCTTTGTAAAGGTGGAAAATCCCTTAACTGTTTAATAAGTGAGTTTGGAATGTTATCAGTTCCAACAGAATGTGAATTTTTTAGGTGAGGTATTTCTTTTTGAATACATGAAGGCGAGAAATTAATAGTTGTTAGAAGCGTATTTGAAAGCAGAGGAATTGTGGGAGTGGGGCTAGTTTCAGTGGTAAAGTGGTTGGCAAAAAACGAGTTTAACAATTCTGCTTTGCCCAAATCATCTGTAACAAATTTTCTGTTACAGTCGAGTAAGGGCGGAGTTACATTCAAACGCTTAGCCGATGACCGAACATGAAAGATTTGAGCAACAGATTTGGATGAATTGGCATCACTTAGTGCCCGAGACTCCCTACGCTTATCTCGCGCGAGCCTTATTCTCGATGCTAATTCAAATATTTGTGCAATCCTTAAATGAACTGACAAAGAGCTTTTAGATGAATCTTTAAGTTGCTTTCGTAATTTTTTAAGTCTGTTCTGGAGAAAATGCGGAACAGTAGAAGAAGCTGTATGTGAATTAAAAATCTTAAACGGAAGAAATGCCTGGATTTTTTCTGTGAGGCTCTGCAATAGCTCACGGAAAAAGTTTAGATCGTTGATTGAGAATATGCTTTGCCAATTTAGAGAGCTTACGAAATTATTTACTGTTTCATGGTTTATGTTAGCAAAGTCGAGGTTTATTGCATTTAACCTCAGGCTTCGTAAGAAGGGAACTGGAAAACAACAGTGAATTGTTGCGTGATCACTTGTAAATAGATCATGATGGAAAATTCATAAAGAGAGGGTGGACATTGTTTGTAAAAATTAAATCTTAAAATGTTGTCATTTCTAGTAACTGATCTGACCAGTTGGGACATGTTTGAAAAAGTTAATAGTATCGACCAATTTCTGATTTTTAGGCGGAGGGAATTGGCCTGCCAGTCAATGTCTGGCAGATTAAAAATCGCCTACGATTATTTTTGACATCAAACTGAGTGTCTGCAACTTTTTCAAATAGTTCACAGAGCTCGCTTTCATTGCCAGAATAAAACGGAGGATTATAGACACTGCCAATTACCGCTTTTTTATTGTGCGGGAGGATAACTGAAGCAAAGCATACATTTCCAGAAAAAGACGAAATGTTCAGATGAAAAGGGAAATGTACAAAGGATGACTTAATATAAAGGAGGCAACCACCGCCACGTTTTTCAGCGCGGTCTTGTCGGTACAAATTGAAATTATCTATAGCAAGCGTCGAGTCAGAAATAAGAGAGTGAGCCCAGGATTCAGTGATGCACAGCTCATCTGGATCGAGCTCAAAAGCTTCTGTTCTAAGCTCAGCCAACTGACCTCGCATTGAGTGAAACTAAGCTGAGCGTATTCCTGAGCGGCAGGTTACGCTCATCAGTATTTATAACAAAGGAAAATTTGGTGGCGGAGAAGAAAACTGGAAAGAAGAAACGAAAGGTGGAAAACAAAATTGCTCTGGTCTACAATTTGTCGAAATGTTACTGTTAAGAGTACTGAGATTATTGTACAGCGGCATATTTGGATTAAAACCTTGGAAGGGAAGGCTATATTGTGGCGTTTGAAAGATAGGGGTGGCATAGAAATGAGATTTTGAGGGACGTTAGCAAAAATTGGCGAAAAACGTGCGTTTGAAAAAGGAATAAATGATTTCGAAAAACTGGTAGCATAATTAGAAGCGTTAAATATTTGTGGATTTCGGACAATGTTTGGGTTGGGAAAGATGCTAACGTTAGCGTTCGAAGCTGTTGTAGATGCTGAGGGGTTAGCAGGTTTCCCATCGGTAATGCCATTGCTGATTTTAAAGCCTGGATTAGCCACAGATTTAGATTTACTAGGAGTTTTCTTAGGGTTAGTAGATTTGGCAGGTATAGCAGGCATGGTTTGCTTGGGATGAGAAACAAGTGGAGTTGACACAATTTCACTTGCTTCACCCAAGAGCGTTCGTGCGTCTGCCGGAAGGTCCGAGGTCAGCCGTCTGATAATCTTCAGAAGACTACTCAGATGAATCAATGGTATACGCGAGCGTATTGCTGATGAACTCATAGCCTCTCGAACCGTTGGTTCCTCTTCAATTGTAGGTGTGCTTGAAGAGTTGATTGCAGCCACGTCAGACATATCTGACATCCAACTGATCTCCTCATCAGCAGAGGAAATCTCTGAGTCCGAGTCGTCATATGACGAACTAGAGGAAGAGGTCAGCTGCCATGACGATGAAGATGAGTCGACCGGATACATTTCCCTCATATTCTCGGCAATCTGACGTAAATCATCCAGAAAGCCTTTCTAAGCACCCCTAATAGCACCAGCCCCGCCTAGCCCCCTCTAGCCCAGGGGGCCAGGCGGGCTATAAAAGGCTTAGGTGGGGGCAAAATGGCGGGGGCAGGTGGGGCAAAGTCGACGGGGTGGCCCCCTCTGGCCCCCTCACTGGAAAAATTTGCGCAGCAGGGCCTCACTTTTTTCTCGCAATAGCAGCCCCCCTTTCCTTTATACCGTACGCGTACGGCACATAGCCTTCCCCATCATAATCGACCATTTCTTATGAACCCCTAATTATTGTTCTTTTAACGACCCAATTGTTTACAATTAAGATGGCTTCCGTTTTTTATCCATTCAAGCCAATCCTGTGATGTATCCACTCACGCATGACATAGTAAATGTGCAGATGAAATTAGAAAAGTATTTTATTATAAAAAATAATTAAATAACATATGTACATGCATTGGGTAAATTTAGTCATCGTGTGTCCACACGGCTGCCCTTATCCGATGGTGTTTCCTAAAAAAAAATATGATGGTCGCCTTCGTTAACATTCTGAAAGGTTATAAATCATAAAGTCAGGATACTGCTGAAAACATTCTGCAAAAAAACGGTCAGTATAGACAGAACAGGGGTACAGGCAGTTAAGCGACCGCATCGCAGCACGAGAGCGCAGGAAATGGCGTGGCACGGCGCGCGCGTGATTGACAGCTCAGTGCCCGATCGATTTGCCAATAACGCTGCGCGCATTCTTTTGCGCCCTTAGCGACGCGTCATCGAGGTGCACTAGCAACCAATCAAATTCCAGCTACGATTGACGTACGACCGGTCGAGCTTCGAATCGTATTTCATTGCTATTAGGGATGCAGGATGAAAAATTATATCAACTGGTATACCAGTTACTGCAAATTATTCTTCGCTGGAAATAAGGTAACTTAAAAAATTTCAACTTTATTTCTAGAATTAACCTTTAGATTTCATCCTTTTGACGTAAGTCTGCGAGAACTTTAATGAGGCTATGTAGGGTGAAAAAGTTTAAAACTGTATTTCTCCCTTTTGTTAATTGCAATAACTGCAGGTGTATGCAGCTGATGATGAGGTAGAAATACAATAAATTGTCAAACATTAAGCTAATTTTTTCAACAGGAAACGAAGCAATCGGTTTAAAATTTGAGAATTCACTTATCTTCAAATTTGAACCAACCGCCTTCGACCTTGACCTTGACTGGACCTAATACTTGTGCACGTTCTTCCAGGAACTATGAGTTTAGTTATGCATCCAGAGACCAACCAGCCTGATAAATCTCCCTTCTTACGAGTAACTACCACAACATACAGAAAATTTCATATAGTTATTTGCTAAAGACAACATTTGAAGCTCCTCTCACAAAACATGTATTTTTTCCAACGAGAGCGCATGGAGGCAAGAGGCTAGTTTTTAAGATCTCGGCTTCACTAAAGGTCCTCACAATAAAGACGAGGTACAGTGCCAACCTCCATTTGGTCGAAGTTATCATGCAGTACTATCAGGGGAATACGGTTTATATTCTGGGCCCTCTGCAATAAAGAAACCAGAGCAAAAATATGGCGAGAAGACTATTGTAAAATGACGTTTGATGCATCACAAATAGAATGAGAGCTTCTGTTCTCCGAGAACGTCACTGGGGACTGGAATAAATTTAAGGCAAAGGTTGTTTAATCTAATATAATGCCACTTTCCGTCATCAAAACTTATGTCTAAGTTACACGAATAAGCTAGCATTATCGCCTCATGCAGATCGAATTTCTGAAAAAGGCTGCACAGATATGTGGTTTTATATCACATAATTTCTTCCTTCTGGAAATAAAGTTTAAACCTATACCGCATGTTTGTTCTTCGTATCCTAGAATACTGCTGTCCCCTCTTTGGGCTGATGAACGCCTCTGACCGCAGTAAGATTGAAAAAGTTCAGAGGGTTTTTACTCGAAGACTATTGTCTCTTCCTGGATCCAGTATCTCTTATACGGATAGATGCCAGTTAGCAAACATTAAATTTCTGTCGGTTAGAAGACTCGAAGCCGGTCTCTGCTTCCTGTTTCGCGTTAACTCTAGCCCAAATCTCCCACGAATTAACGCTCTCACTCCGGTAGATCGACCCTATGCCACTCGTAATTCCTCCATGATCATTCCATTACCCCTTAGCTCCACAACTTACCGGTCTCAGTTTTTTTGCCTCCAAAAATGCTTCCATATAGAATAATCTTCCACTGCAAATAAGGATGTATTCTATATTAGCTATTTTCAAAACCAAATTACGCAAACAATTAACTTCGGAAGATATAAAGTCCTTATTGTCTGTTTCCTTCCCAAACTCACAACTTTTGGATTTTGAAAAGGGTCCTCCTGGTATTTTATTTTTTTATTTTATTTATTTATTGCCAGTTTACAGGCAAGGTCAAAAAACTATATACAGCAGAGGGTCAAGCTGACAGTGAAAAAAACTCCTGATCGTTGTTTCAGGTGTTTTCAGGAGAAAAAACTGCAGCTTATTGAGTAATTAATGTTCTGGACAGGGACGCGTTAACACAGGTGCCCGGTGAATAACCTCTCCATTCAGTGTTACGGTTCCGGTATTCGGCACCAGCAGGTATGTCGGCGAGCGGCTGTTCGCTGTCGACTGAGAAATAAGACGATTGAGGTTTGCAGAGCCAGTAATTTTTCCCCTCAGCATGAAGACCGGCACAGGATTCAGAGTCCGTGAACGCCATCAGAACCGAAGAGAGCTTCAACAGAGTCAGCACCCAAAAAGTTTTTGGAAGGTGTCCTGAATGTAGAAAAACTAGTGACAGTTCGCGTAAACAAGGGATAGCTTTGCTGAATTTTTTGATACATCGAGGTAGCTTATTCCAGATTGCTATAGCGTTTACCGAAAAAACTGTCGGTATCTAACTGTGCGTGCCAAAGGAAGAAATAAAAATACATCTCGATGACTGGTGCGCCGAGAGTGATTGAAGTGCCTCAGAGATGTAAGGGTGTTAAATGTACGACTGTTTAGTAGTTAAAACAGTTAAAATAGTCCCTTCTGTAATCTACGAAGTCATAGCGGGTCAAGGCTTGTAAGCTCACAGCGTTGTTGGTAGGACAGGTTTCGGTGATCTGAATAGAAAACTCTTTTTGTAAAAAAGTGCTGGACTGATTCTATCTTCATTCGTTCACTAGCGTGCAGAAGACTAAATAGAAACGAGCAGTATTCCAGACTAGGCCTGACATACATTTTATAGAGGCTGATTCTAATTTTGACGGTTTTAAAATTTCTGAGAATCAAACCCAGTAGTTTGGCGTGCTTTCGAGACAATCAGGGCGCAGTGCTCTGACAGATTAAGACAACTAGAGTATGATATGCTCAGATCCTTTGTAACTCCGGGCACGTTTAGATCGTGACCGTCTAAGCTTAGGTGGGGCTGATGATTGTCACCAATAACCATAATGGAGCACTTTTGCCAAGAAAGTGGGAGGCGCCATGTGTGACACCACTGAGCGAAGACCTGAAGGTTGGTTTTTAAGAGCTCAAGCACGATGTTGCGATCAATCGGTTTATATCGATAGGCAACTTTTAAATCGTCAGCGTACAGAAAAAGCCTACCATACTGAAAACAATCAGGAACATCGTTGACAAAGAGGCAAAATAGAAGCAGGCCGAGCACGCTGCCCTGAATAACTCCGCTCCTCACATGCGTGCGGTTGGAGATAACATCAGAAATTTTAACCCGTTGTGCGCGAGCATTCAAATAGGAAAATATTAAGTTCAGAAGCTTGTTACCTATTCCGAAGGAGGCAAGTATCAGCAGTAGGAGATCATGGTCAACACGATCAAAAGCTTTAGTGAAATCGAAGTAAACGGTATAAATTGCAAAACCGCTGTCTCTAGATTGTAGCACATGATCGAAGAAAGAGAGCTGGCAAGTGTCACAAGACCTTTTTTCGAGAAAACCATGCTGAGCCGCATTAAGTAGGTTATTTTCTCTTAGGTGACACATCATCTTTTCTTTGATCAAGGACTCGAAGATCTTCGAGACTGCTGGTAGTGTATTTATTGGCCTAAAGTCTTCAAATGACGTCGGTCGGACGTAGGTGAGGCAGCTCCCTTGATACTGTATTGGTCTCTAATTATATTTCCATCATCCCACCTTTTTTCCAGTACAGGGCGGGAGCACCGGCCCCCAACGTTCAGTGGCCCGTGAACCACTGGATGAATTAGCCACTCTCCCTAAAAACAACCACCTTGCCCACTTAAACTGTTCATTCTAAATGCTAGATCCTTGCTCAATAAAATGCCCCTGCTTCAGACTCTAGTCTTTGTCCACTGTCCAGATATCGTTATAGTAACTGAAACATGGGCAACACCTTCCGTAGCCGACCCCGAACTCTCTCTTATAGGTTATAATTGTACTCGAAATGATCGCCGTAATAGTCGTGGTGGAGGAAGTTGTATCTATATTAAACAAGCGCTGCAATTTCGGAGCTTAGATCATCCACAATTTACTGCGGTTTACGAGAGCTGCTGGCTTCAAATTACCTTAAAAAATAGGAACACTTTACTCATTGGTTGTGTCTATTGCCCGCCCAATACCAGTGAGGATTTCGATCTTCGTCTCTCACAAGCATTCCATGCCGCAGTTGACTTAAATTTTAAGTATTGCTTAATTGCAGGTGATTTCAACCTTCCTGACATTCGCTGGTTTCGGTCCCCTCCGGCCCCAGAAAGTTCGAGGACTTTCTCGAGGCCGTAGATATTGGCATGTGGACCCAGGTTGTTGACTTCCCTACCCGAGGATCAAGCATACTTGATCTAATCTTCTGCAGAGGTTGCCTGCCTTTGACAGTGTCATCATTAGGCCCAATTGGGAGCTCAGACGATGATATCGTTGTTTCTACACTACACCTCGAAATCGATGAAACGCCTTCCAAGAAATATAGCTTTTTCTTTGATTTTCAATTAGCGCTTTCGACAGAATTATTGATACATCTTAACTCCCACGACTGGACTAATTTCTTTGTGTCAGGATGTGAACACCTGTACCGGTATGCTTTACCAAGTTTTAGATCCACTTATTTCTCGTTTTGTTCCCCGTAAGAAATTAATTAATGTCGCGGATGAGGTTTATCTCCCTTTATCTTTTCGCCGTAGGTTGCGTAAACTCTCTCGTCGATTCCATTTTGCAAAACGATATTTCCGTTTTGCCCTTGATTCAGCGTATTTTTGAGCAGGCCAAGAGGCTAACCGAAGAAAAACGGCTAGCTGAAGAGGTCAAATATGTCGAAAACCGTTCGTTAAATGTAGCGAAACTTTTTTCCCGCGCAATTAGAACCCATAGTAAAACATGGCACCCCGTACTACTGGATTCCATTGGCAATCCTGTAGTTGATGACAAATTGACGGCTGATAGTTTTAACGTTTTCTTGTCCAGAACATTTATTGAAAATTCGACCGCTCCCCTCCGCCCATCCAGGTTTGGACCGGTGCCGTCCTCGAGACCATAACTTTTACCCTCTGGGACGTAACCGTAGCCATTCGACGTTTTCGTCAATCTTATAGTCCTGGACCAGATGGCGTACCGATCAGTATTATAAAGGCGGATGCTAATGATATTTTCCGTCACTTCTATGTAAGATATTTAATATAGCCCTGGAAAGTGGAATCTTTCCAGTGTGTGGAAGGAATCGCATATTTTAATTATTCCCAAACACGGCCAATCTACGTCATTTGACGATTTTTAGGCCAATCAACACACTGTCCGCAGCTTCGAAAATCCTGGAGACCTTGATCAAAGATAAGATGATGTATCAGGTAACTGAGAATAACCTATTGAGTGCAGCCCAGCATGGGTTCCTCAAAACTAGGTCTTGTGACACATGTCAGCTCTCTTTCTTTGATCATGTTCTACAATCTAGGGATAATAGCTTTGCACTTTACATAGTCTATTTCGATTTCACCAAGGCCTTCGATCGTGTTGACCATGCCCTTCTTCTCCTGAAACTCTCCTCTTTCAGTATATGTGGTAAACTTCTGAGCTTGATATCTTCTTACCTGAGCTCTCGTACACAACATGTTAAGATCTCCAATGCTATCTCAAACTCGGCACGAGTGAGGAGTGGAGTTATTCAGGGTAGTGTGTGAGGCCCGCTTTTATTTTGTCTTTTTGTCAATGATGTGCCAGGTTTATTTCGAAATGGAAGGCCCTTTATGTATGCCGACGATTTAAAAGTTGCCTATCGATACAAACCGGCAGATTGCGACACCGTGCTTGATCTATTAAAAAATGATCTCGAGGCCTTTGCCCAGTGGTGCTGCACATGGCGCCTTTCCCTTTCTTGGCACAAATGTTCCGTTATGGTTGTCGGTGACAGCCATCAGCCCACTAAGCATAGATGGCCACGATATAAATGTACCTGGCGTTGTTAAGGACCTGGGCATATCATATTCCAACGGTCCCAATCTTTCAAAGCATTGCGCCCTGATTGTCTCCAAAGCACGCAGAACTGCCGGGTTTATCCTCCGAAATTTTAAAACTATTGATATTAGACTTCGCCTTTATAAAATGTACGTTAGACCTGGCCTGGAATACTGCTCGTTTCTATTTAGCCTTCTGCGCGCTAGCGAACGGAAGAAAAATAGAATCGGTCCAAAAACTTCTTCACGAAAAAGAATTTTATCGTTGGAGCACCGTAATCTGTCGTATCAAGAACGCTGTGAGCTTGTTAACATTGATCCCTTATGGTTTCGACGAGTGCAGAAGGGACTATTTTTGCTGTTTAAGCTTTTGAATAATCGTACATTTAATCCTCTTATCACTGTGAGGCAGCTTGACCATCCTCGGCGCAGCAGTCATCGCAATGTCTTTTTATTTCTTCCATTAGCTCGCACAGTTAAGTATCGACGGTTCTTTTCGGTAAACGCCATGGCCATGTGGAATAAACTTCCCCATAATATAAAAGTCCAACGGAGTTATTCTTTGTTTAAGATTACCATTACTAGTTTTTTGCATTCAGAACAGTTTCCAAGAATTCTGGGCGCTGACACGGTAGAATCTGTTTTCCTGTTCGACGGAGTGCGCGGCATATGAACTCGATCCCAGGTGTTACCTTGAGGGATACGGCACCGTCTCTGCAGCCTGCACCCGTTGACATCTTCGGCAGACAGTGAGCGACCTTACACGGATGCTTTCTTGCCTGAGGCAGAATCCCGGTTCCTAGCAAAGACAGAGAGACCGCATACAGACTGCAATTGTGTTAGCCCTTCCCTGATCTGAATTGCTATCATCCTTAAAGGCGGCAGTTTTTTCTCCTGAATAACATGAAAATAGGAAAAACACTTATAATGATATATATTCAGGAGTTTTTTTTCACTGCCAGCCTCTACCCACTGAATATTTCATCCAACAATGCCTGTAAACCGATATTAAATACAACTATTATTATTATTATTATTATCCTCTGCAGAGTCAATCTTTGCATTCACTTTTTCTTCCCCTCCTTTTAAACTAGCATTGCCAACTCTTGACAACCTTGATACTTTCCTCCGAATTTGCAACCTTGACGATAGTCTCCAGGTTCCGTTGATGATCGAGGCGCGTTCTGATGGTTTCGCCTCTTTGTTGATGGACTATGCAGTCAGCAAGATCGCATCTCGATGATGATCTCGTGATCTCTTCTGTCCCCTCTTCGTTTCGACCATGTTGTCTACGATGAGTTCATCCTCTCTCACCTCCACTGGTGTTTATAAACAGTAGCTCTGACTGTTATATTATCTCTTACCCGACAAGGAGCGTTCCGAACCCTCATACGTTGTCAGCAACATCACAATGCTATCCCATTGCATTTAGCTATTAATTTTTTAGTGAAGCAGTTTTTTTCGCCTCTTTTTTTTAATTGACGGCTCGCCGAACTCCGCCTCCGATTTAACCCTAGGAGTTTTTTTACTGCTTCTTTTTCAGTTCACCGTATATGCCAAAGATTGTTGACTTTTGTTTTAAAAATTGCAAATCGTTTTGAATCGGATATGTTTACCATACTACTCATTTCTGCTGTTCATATGGATGCTCACATAGTGCAATAATTATCCACTTTGTATTTATTTAAACAACGGTACTATGTTTGTAATGATGGGGCCCTCTGGGCCTTAAATATAAAATTTATTTATTTATAGCAGACCACAGAGGCTAACAAGAGATCTAAAAAGATAGATTAACAGGAAAGGAAGGCTTTTGAAGAAATTTTTTGGATCAAATGAAAATGAAGCCTTGCAAGCGTACAAAATCCAAAGGAAAAATGTTACTAGCTTGATCTTCAAAAGATGACGGGATTAGGAGAGGGGGTTTGCTCCAGTGAGCAGTTCACGATCCTAAATTTCTCTACAGCTATTTACGATAAAGCACACGTAACAGGAACCCTATTATTTTATAAGAAATTATAACGGTTTCGAGATATTAGAAATTAAGAACAAGGCTTAACACTTTTCGCAATGCTTCCACTCGGTTTTCACCAGAGAAGCTGTTTTCATTTTATCTGCTTACGAAACTATGGGAGAGCAAATTTTTCAGGATATGCTCTTTCGAAGAGAGGTGGTCTTTGAATAACTAAAAAGTCTGAAGGCATATAAATCCCCAGCAAGGCTGCTCTTCGATCTTGCGCGAGAGCTGGACAAACCACTATCCTTTATTTTAAGAAATCGATTGATACTGGAATTCTTCCTACCGACTAGGAAACAGCCCTAATTACACCGCTTCAAAAAAAGCGGTAGTCTTGCACTTGCTACAAACTACAGGCCTGTCAGCCTGCAATGTTATGTAGAAGGTTTCCAAAAAGAAATTGATTATTTATTTCGAAACCAATGCAAAATACGACTTTCGTAGGGGAAGGTCATGTGTTACGAATTTACTTTATTTGACGGAAAAACACTGTATATGTAACTTAACTTGATTTCCAGAAGGCTTTCGATAGTGTTCCGCCCCAATGTCTCCTTTAAAAGTTGAGAATGTTGGGTATTGGATGCAGACCTCTTACGTGAATCGAGCCATTTTCTCGTTGGTCATTCCCAAGGCGGAGCGCAATCGAAGCGCACAGCCATCGAGGGTGGAGCCCCACAAGTTTCAGTGCTCAGAACGATGCTATTTCTTTTGTTCATTAATGATTTTGTACAGGAATTTGACCGTGACTTTGCTATGTTTGCGGACAAAATACAAATTTGGCAATTTATCCATTTCAACGAGTGGTCCCGCAGATGGCTATTCTCCTTCAACTCAAACAAATGCGTCAGTTGCGTCTGGGAAATCGATATCAGGTCACTGGTATGCGACCCTACTATTTGAATAGTATGCAACTACGAGAAGCAGAAATATAAAATGATCTCGGCGTTTGGTTGACATATAACCTGAAGCCATCTACGCAATGTTGCAAGTCGGCGTAATTCGCCAATTCTATGCTTTGATCTTTTAAGCGGATATTTGAAGTTTTCGATGAAGACTGCTTTTCTAAAGTCTTTGATACGTTTGTTAGGCCATATTTTGAATATGCGATCGAAGCCTGGCAACCTTGTACCAAGCAGAATTAAAACCTGCTCAAAGAGTGCAGCGGCGAGCCATAAAATTAGTAAGAGGTCAGTGTGAACTGCCATATGAGATCCACCTAAATAACCTAAAGCTTTATCCTCTGAGTTATAGGCAGTTACGCGATGACTTGATACAATCTTTCCGTATCGTGCGTGGCATGGATTCTACCCTCCTGTGTGATGACGTTTTTCAACGTGCCCCTACGACTCATCTCTGAGGTCATCCATTTAAACTAGGTGTGTTCCAAAGAAGATTGGATGTGAGGAAGTATTTTTTACCCAACTGTGTCGTGGAACCGTGTAATAACCCACCTGAGGCGATTGTAATGTCATAGTCTGTGGATACATTCAAACATCGGCTTGGCATACATATGTAGCATCACTTCGAAGAATTTATGACTAATTAACCTTAACAATACCTGCGTTATACCTGCATTGACTTGACTGTAACTTCTTTACATTGATTCTCATTCGTGTAATTTTTATGTAATAAATAGGAAATTCAAAGTCGTAAGCCTATTTTTCCTCAAAGACACTGAACTGAACTGAGGGCTATTTAGGTTTAATAAATACCCATACCTATCTGCGAATGCTAGGTAAATAAATAAATTGTATATTAAAGGTTCAGAGGGCCCCATCAATACAAACTTAGTATCGTGGTATTAATAAATACAAAGTGGATAATTGCTGCACTATGTGAGCAGCCACATGAATAGCAGAAATGAGCAGTATGGAAGCATATCCGATTCAGAACGATTTGCCATTTTTAAAACAAAAGTCAACAATCATTGGCATATACGGTGAACTAGAAAAGAAGCAGTAAAAAAACTCCTACAGTTAAATTGGGGGCGGAGTTCGGTAAGCTGCCAATTTAAAAAAACAACTGGGAGAAAAAAACTCCTTCTCTTAAAAATAAATAGCTATAGTTGATGGGATTGGTACAATGCAATTGAATAATATTGTGATTTTGCTGACAACGTAGGAGGGTTTAGAACGCTACTTGTCGTGTGCTAAGTAAACTATTCGCTTGATAATTTAAGCTGCTCGTTAAAACTTAATGCATCCTCGTAGAGATCTTGCTGGCATGGGAAACGCAAATGTTCACGGCCCGACCACGCAAGAAAATTATTCACGGCTTTGGCCAGGACTCGAAACACCAACCTCTCGATTAGCTACCGATGCTCTTGACCGCTCGGCCACGCCCGGGAAGCCAGCAGACAAAAAATAGTAAACACTAAAAAATAATGATCTCTCCTATATTTGTAAACCGTTTTCGATTTCATGTGACAAAAACTTACCAGAAATACTCAAGTCACTCTCAGCAGACCAAGAAGAACCACAAAGCAGCAATATTGAAGAAAGCAGTGCACTACTGAACATTACCAAAACTAAGCTAAACAGTGAAGGGCTGGCACACTGTAATGGATGCCGAGGACTCTCAACCAGAGTTTTGAGATTAGAAGGAGACCTCGATCTCCTATCGGAAATAATATCAGTCCTCATAAAACATAACAAAATTAACTCGTCGAAACACGATGCAAATGAGCTGAAAAACATCAGCAAGCTAGAGCATAATCATCGCAAGGTAACGGTAGAGGTCAATAGGCCCATTATTAAGCGAAACAAAAAGAGAAAATAAAGAAGTCATTAGAACAAACCTCTGAGTCAGTTGAAATACAGATGACCAGAAAGAAAATATGCGAGAAGGAAATTATGTCTTGCGTTTCCCCAGGTTCGGGAAATCTGGTGCACATAGAATCCAACTGCACAAAAGTAAATCAACGATCGAAGGTCTCTGAAAAGTCGAAAAACTGTAATTGTAAGGTATCTTTAATGCCACGGACGAGTGACCGCAGCATGCTCTTAAAATGTCCATCAAACTTCAATGAAGCAGGGCATGGTAGCCAGCAAATTAATGGCGGAAAAGTTGCCTGCGACTTATCAACAGACCTGGATGCCACAAACCAAAATTCAGGTTTACCGGGTGCTATTTGAGCAAACGCATTGTCAGGAGAACACACGCTGTTTGAAAGGTCCATAGAGATGTCTGCAAATCAACCAACAGGCTCACCGTTGAAGACCAATTTGAACACAGTATTAAAGACTTAACAAAGGGCATGATTCAACCTTCCATCACTAAAAGAAAGCAGGATGCAGAAAAGAGTTTTTTCCCTGGCAGATCATTTTGTCTGGTAGTTCAGGGAGTCTCAGAGGCTACTGGGGAAACGCCAAAAGAAAGAGTAAAACAGGATCTGCTGATATTTCAAAATTTATTGAATGATACGCACGATACTGGTGTGACAGTCTACATCAAAAAGATCTTTCGATTGGGGCCTCTCGTTACAAATGAAACGCATGAGGATCGACCAAGACCATTAAAGGTCGTCTTGGGGAGCAAACAGCAGGTAGATCTATTGCTCTCTCGAAAGTACTGACTACGGAAGAATCATCGTGGAGTTATTTTTCAGCCGGATTACTCTCCCACCGATCAAATGAAAATGAGGACACTGGTGGCAGAATTGAAAAGACGTCAATACGAGGGGGAACAAAATCGTCAAAACGGTGCGCTCGTTTTTATGGGAACATCCGGTGAAATTGACGGCAACCACGCCGGTCAAAGGCCCTACCAAATGCCTATAGATTTGAACCCAGACAGGAGACTGGATATATATTTTTTATTTTATTTATTTTTTGCCAGTTTACAGGCAAGGTCAAAAAAAATATACAGTAGAGGGTCAAGCTGACAGTGAAAAAAACTTCTGATCGTTGTTTCAGGTGTTTTCAGGAGAAAAAAGTGCAGCTTATGGAGTAATTAAAGTTCTGGACAGGGACGCGTTAACAAAGATGCCCGGTGAAGAACCTCTCCATTCAGTGTAACGGATCCGATATTCTGCACCAGCAGGTATGTCGGCGAGCGGCTGTTCGCTGTCGACTGAGAAATAAGCCGATTGAGGTCTGCAGAGCCAGTAATATTGCCTTCAGCATGAAGACCGGCACAGGATTCAGAGTCCGTGAACGCCATCAGAACCGAAGAGAGCTTCAACAGAGTCAGCACCCAAAAGTTTGGAAGGTGTCCTGAATGTAGAAAACTAGTGACACTTCACGTAAACAAGGGATAGTTTTGTTGAATTTTGATACCTCGAGGTAGCTTATTCCAGATTGCTATAGCGTTTACCGAAAAAAACTGTCAGTATCTAACTGTGCGTGCCAAAGGAAGAAATAAAAATACATCTCGATGACTGGTGCGCCGAGAGTGGTCGAAGTGCCTCAGAGATGTAAGGGTGTTAAATGTACGACTGTTTAGTAGTTTAAACAGTTAAAATAGTCCCTTCTGTAATCTGCGAAGCCACAGCGGGTCAAGGCTTGTAAGCTCACAGCGTTGTTGGTAGGACAGGTTTCGGTGATCTGAATAGAAAACTCTTTTTGTAAAGAAGTGCTGGACTGATTCTATCTTCTTTCGTTCACTAGCGTGCAGAAGACTAAATAGAAACGAGCAGTGTTCTAGACTAGGCCTGACATACATTTTATAGAGGCTGATTCTAATTTTGAAGGTTTTAAAATTTCTGAGAATAAACCCAGTAGTTTGGCGTGCTTTCGAGACAATCAGGGCGAAGTGCTCTGACAGATTAAGACTACTAGAGTATGATATGCCCAGATCCTTTATAAGTCGGGGCACGTTTATATCGTGACCGTCTATGCTTAGGTGGGGCTGATGGTTGTCGCCAATAACCATCACGGAGCACTTTTGCCAAGAAAGTGAGAGGCGCCATGTGCGACACCACCGAGCAAAGGCCAAAAGATCCGTTTTTAGGAGCTCAAGCACGATGTTGCGATCAATCGGTTTATATCGATAGGCAACGTTTAAATCGTCAGCGTACAGAAAGGGCCTACCATACTGAAAACAATCAGGAGCATCGTTGACAAGAGGCAAAATAGAAGCGGGCCGAGCACGCTGCCCTGAAAAAACTCCGCTCCTCACATGCGTGAGGTTGGAGATAACATCAGAAATTTTAACCTGTTGTGCGCGAGCATTCAAATAGGAAAATATTAAGTTCAGAAGCTTGTTACCTATGCCGAAGGAGGCAAGTTTCAGCAGTAGAAGATCATAATCAACACGATCAAAAGCCTTAGTGAAATCGAAGTAAACGGTGTCAATTGCAAAACCGCTGTCTCTAGATTGTAGCACATGATCAAAGAAAGAGAGCTGGCAAGTGTCACAAGACCTTTTTTCGAGAAAACCATGCTGAGCCGCATTAAGTAGGTTATTTTCTCTTAGGTGACACATAATCTTGTCTTTGATCAAGGTCTCCGAAGATCTTCGAGACTGCTGGTAGTGTATTTATTGGTCTAAAAGTCGTCAAATGACGTAGGTCGGCCGTGTTTCGAATAGGCCAGTATGTGCGATTCCTTCCAAAAAATAGGGAAAGTTTCTCTTTCAAGAGCAAGATTAAATATCCTATACAGAAGGGACGGAAAAATATCGTTTGCATCCGCCTTTATAACGCTAACTGGGACGCCATCTGGTCCTGGACTGTAAGATTGACGAAAAAGCCGAATGGCTACGGTCACGTCCCCTAGGGTAAAAGTTATGGTTTCGAGGACGTTACCGGTCCAAACCCGGATGTTAGGAAAGGGCGCGACGGAATGTTCGCTAAACGTTCTAGACAAGAAAGCTTTGAAGCTATCAGCAGTCAACTTAGCGTCAGCTATTGGGTTTCCTAAGGCATCTCGAAGTACGGGGTGCTGCGTTTTTCTCTGCGCTTTTACTGTGCGCGAAAAGAGCTTCGCAACATTTAACGAAGGGTTTTCGGCAAAGGTAACCTCATCGGCTTGTCGTTTTTCGTCAGACAGCCTCTTAGCCTCTTCAAAGATTTACTGGATCAAGGGCAGTACGGAGGTGTCGTTTTGTAGATGAAAACGACGAGAGAGTCTACGCAGTCTACGGCGGAATGATAAAGGGAGGTAGACTTCCTCCTTGACATTAATTATTTTCTAACAGGGAACAAAACGAGAAATGAGTGGACCTAGAACTTTGTAAAAAGTACCAGTACAAACATTCCCATCCGAACATACAAAGAAGTTAGTCCAGTCGTGGGAATTTAGGTGTGTTAGCAATTCCCTCATATTTGCTGATCTAAAATCACGAAAAAAGCTATATTTTTTGGAAAACGTTTCAGCAGCCTCTATTTCTAGTGTAGAAAGAACTATAGTATGATCAGAATTCCAAAGTGGATCAAAAGGTGACCCTGAAGATGGCTGACAAACTCTACAAAAAATAAGATCAAGTATGTTTGATCCTCGGGTGGGAAAATCAACTACCTGGTCCTACATGCCTATATCTATTGCCTCAAGTAGGTCTTCGAACTTTGCAGGACCGGAAGTTGGAAACCAGTGAACTTCAGGAAGATTGAAGTCACCTGCAATCAAGCAGTACTTCAGATTTAAGTTAGCTGCAGCGTGAAATGCCAGCGAGAGACAAAGATCATAATCCTCGCTGGCATTGGGTGGGCGATAGACACTACCAACGAGTAAAAGAGTAGTTATCTTTTTAGAACTACTCGGAGCCAACAGCTCTCCTCTACCGCGGTAAATTGGCGATAGTCCAATGGAAAAATGTAAGTGGTTGCCCTCAACATAGATGCTAGCCTCTCGCCACGGCCCTCGTGTCGATCATTCCGAACAGCGTAGCCTAGAATAGAGAGTTCGAGTCGGATACACAGGGTGTTGCCCATGTCTCTGTAACTATTAAAATGTCGGGGCGGTGGATAAAACAAGAGTCTGGAGCAAAGGCATCTTCTTAAGCAGAGATCTGGCATTGAGGACGATTAGTTTAAGCGGGCACGTTTTTGGTTTCTGAAACGGGACAGTTAGGCTGTCAGTGTGACTGCCTTTGGCCAGAGAAATGCTCTTTTCACTTAAACTATCTGTCCATCCCTTATTTTGAGATTTGCCTCGCCATTTTTCTTTCGTGTTTTCAGTTCTATTATTAGCTGTCGCATTTTCATTTGCTCTTTTAACCCATACTTCGGTTCAGAATGCGGACCCCGCAGGGTTGATTTTTTCTGTAGCAGGAGCTGTGCCTGTGCTTCGTTTTCCAAGATGTCTTGTGAAATATCCAGCACACATCGTCATGTGGAAGAAAGAACTAAAAATCTTCAGAAATCGAGGGAAGAAAACAAGATTAAAATGATGTACACAAATGTGCAGAGTCTATTGAACAAAATGAAAGAAATTAAACTGGTCATGGTCCATTTAAAACCTGACTTCATAGCTCTAACTGAAACATAGTTAAATGAACAAATCGCAGACACAGAAGTCAGAATATACGGCTTTCAGCTTATCCGCATGGATAGAAACGGTCGTAGGGGTGGTGGAATCGCAATGTTCAATCAAGAAGGCATTGACTTCATTCCGGATGGCCCTCGCCAAATAGGATCTCGTCTTGCGAAATACTTTGTTGTAAACTGAAAGTCCCAAACCAACCAGACCTCCATATCGCCGTAGTATATCGACCCCCAGGACAGCGAACGGACACGGACGAAGCACTTATCACAGAGGTAAAGCAAATCTGCCGTAGCAAACACTTATTAATACTTGGTGATTTCAATGCTCCCGATATCGAAAGGGTGTCAATGTTCTGCTCGCGATCTGAAAATTCATTCGAACAGAAATGACTACAGTTGGTAAATGACGAGTTTCTTACCCAACATTTCACAATGAAGACGCGGTTCCGAAATGGGCAGCAGTCAAGCTGTTTGGATCTAATCATTAGTAGAGATGGCAATTGCATCCTTGCATTAAGTTCTTACCTGCCGCTTGGACGAAGTGATCAATGTGTTCTTGCTTGGGAGTACAGTCATTTATCTGTACCCAAACGTCGTGCAGTTAGGCAGACAAATGTATGGAAAGGGGATTATCCCAAAATGAAAGAATTACTGAATGGGATAGAATGGAGCCCTGCACATTTACCTGACCCTAATGCTGCCTGGTTCTTCACTAGTAAATTGATTCAGCAGTTGGTAGAGAAATTCTGCCCACTTAAAAGGTGATCGTGCGTGTCCCAACCCGAGTGGGTGACATCGGAAATAAAAAGGAATCTCAAGAAGAAAAGAAGACTGTGGAGAACATATGCCAGATATCAACAACCCGAACATTTTTCCGCTTTTAAGAAACAGCGA